>PVKZ01000979.1:0-243416 GCA_004027375.1 Macroglossus sobrinus | reverse complement strand
CCGGTAAATAAATAAATATAAAAGTATGTGTTTTCTTTTTGTTTGTAATTTAAACTGTTTAAGTAGAGACAATAATATGGCATAGTAGAGTTTATAACATATAAGAAGTAAAAGGTAAGACAACTGCACAATACAAGAGGGAATAGGTGAATGGAATTGTTTCAAGGTTATTACATTTGTCAAGTGTGAAGAAGGGAATAGGAAGCATAAGATACAATACTTACCCTAAATAAATTCTGAAAAGTTAAGTATGTAAATTGTCAGCCCTAGAAAAACCACTAGAAAAAAATTTTTAAGAGTACAGTTAAGAAGACAAAAGCTTAAATTTCTTAAGATAGAAAAGGTTATACTTGAAACTTATGGATTTTGTTAACCAATGTCACCATAATAAAAATTAATTTTAAAAAAGAATAGAAAAGGAACTAATCATAAAGGAAAATTCTGAAAAACTGGATTTCTTCATATACTGTGAGAAAATATTCACAGGATATATATTTGACAAGGATTTGTGTCCAGAATATATAAAGAACTTTTACAATTCAGTAAAACATCAATATCTAAATTTTTAAAAAATAGGCAACAGATCTGGATACTTCCCAAATGTGACACATGAAATGAAATATGAATTGCTAATAAACACATGAAAGGATGCTCAACATTAATTAGAGAAATACAAATCAAAACTGAAATACCATTTCACACTTACTAGAATGGCTAAAATTATAAAGACTAGAAATACCAACTGTTGGTAAGAACATGAAGTAACTAGAACTCTCATATTTTGCTAGTGGAAGTATAATATGGTGTAATCACTGTGGAAAATAGTTTGGTAGTTTCTTTATAGTTAGATATATATTCACCAGATGACTGAGCAATTCCACTGACCCCACAGAAATGAAAACATATATCCACGAAAAGATTTGTACATTAATATACACAGCATCCTTATTCTTAATAGCCAAAAAATAAAAACCACCAAATACCCATTCATTATTAAGTGAATAGTTAAATAGACTGATACATATTCATGCATAAAGATGAGGAATACTACTCATCAATAAAATGGAATGAACTACTGGAAAAACACAACATGGATGAATCTCATTGACATTATGTTGAGGGAGAGAACAAAGACATAAATGTACACACTGTATGATTCCATTTCTATGAAATTCTAGGACAGGAAAAACTAATCTATAATGAAATCAATTAGATCGTGGTTTCCTGGGACAGAGATGGGACTGGAGAGATTAATTGCAAAGGGTACTCAGGAATGTTTTTGGGAGATGGAAGTTTACTACATCTTGACTGGGGTGGTCTTTACATAGGCATATACATAAACCAATACATTCAAAAGTATGATTTTATTGTATGTACATTATATATTAATAAGTTGATTAATAAATATAAATTATAAACAAAGATTAATTTTTCAGATGTATAAAGTTATAAAGTAAAAATATATATTCTTTTACACATATGAGGGATTATATTAGTAAAGAAAAATTTAAAAGGTGGGACAGGAAGTACTGAGGCAAAAGTATTTTTATCAATAGTTAAGTCTTTTCTCTAAAAACTGTACCTCTTCTTCTTACCAATTTCAATTTTATTTTTCATTACAGCCCATATTTATTAAGTCTTGAGCCAAAGACTATATGCATGTAGATAGGTAGGCACACTTACAGTGCTGACCCTCCAGTTTTTATGCATCAGTTATCCCCATTAGCCAACTCTAAGAGTCACTGTTCATTCATAAGAAATCCTGCCTGTAAAGTTTGGAGTCCAGGGCATTATTCTGATCTTCTGGTCCTTAGAAGTTGGACTACCGCTACTGTGCTTTTAGACAAACTTCCAAAATAATGTAGATCATCCTGTGCATATATTCAGGCCCTCTTGGAGCACTCTCATAGGTTTGCTAAAAATAAATCAAGTTCTCTCTTCAAAGACTCATATTCTAGAAACTCAGTTATCTGGACTCAGGGTATTCCAAGATTTGAAGAACATCCAACCAAGAGAAAGAAGCAAGTAAATTCAGTCTGAACATCTATTCACTTCATATGAACTTTCACTTCTTTGTTCACCCTCAGGAACTATTATAGAAGATTAGATGGCCTCCCTAAACCAGGTCAGTAGCTCCCAAGTTCCTGGTGAGAAATCAACCTTCCAGTGAAAATAACTGTCAAAGCTGAGAGAGAACTGGAAGCACTAAGCAACATGTTTGTTCAACCACTCTACTACATTTATATTCAACTAAGAGTGTGTGCTCTATTTATGGACTGCTCAGATTTGATTACTTCATTCTTAGCTGTGTCATTCTAGGCAACTTTGTTCCCTATAGTTCAAATTCCCATAGGGCTTTTGTGATAAATAATGAGATAATGAAAAGCATTAAAACAGTGCCTACCAGTTGATAAGCACTCACTGAAAATCAGGTGTTTCACTCAGGATCCTCTCAGGAAAGGAGATCCAGACATGTAGCTTTTCATACATATTTAGGAAAAAGGTATTTATAGCATACTGAAAGCTCAGAAAGCTCTTTGGCAACATGGAGGAAAAGTATATGAATTCTCAGGTAATATGCTCTATATTCCAAAATTAAAGATAGAATGAGGACGATTTATACCAGAAATCTTTATTACTTTGACCTGGTCCAAAATCTCTGCCTGATGGCTGTAACCCTGGTAGCCACCAAATTCCTAAAAACAGTGGCTCTCAAAGTGTGGAACTCAGACCACTGGCATCACCTGGAAAGTTATCAGAAATGCAATATTTTAGTATCTCTTCCTTCTGACTAATCAGAAACTCTTGGGGTGAGACCCAGCAATTGGTTGTTTAACAAGCTCTCCAAGTGATTTTGGTGAATGCTAAAGTGTGAAAATTACTATTCTAGAACAAAAAGAACAGTCATTGATCTATCTATAGCATGGGCATAAAGATAACTGAATTCAACAGGACCCATTTGGGGAATTAGATTTATAAATTAGGAGTAACTGACAGAACCAGGGATTGGAGCAAATGTAAGTGGTAATTAGTAATTTTGTAAATTTATAAACAATTAGTAAAGAGGTGAGAGAGAACACAAAAAAGGGGAGGGAGGGCAATGAAGTAGGCACAGAGAAATACATAATTCAAATGGTCAGTGTCAAAAGGCCATTGGTGAAATGAATCATCGAAGTGGCCCATTAAGGTATTTATTGCACCTAAAGTGAGAAGAGGGAAAAAAAAGTCTGTATTTATAATATTTTCTAAACTAGAGGCCTTTTCACAATGCTGTTATAATGTTTACTAAGGGTTCTTTTGAATAAATAAGCAAAAGAGAAAAGGAAGTAGATACAGTTCATAGCTCATTTCTAAATATCTGGCTGGCAATGATTTTTCCTTAGATCTCTACAGACTGATAGAGAGGGAGGTATAAAAAGAAGAAACTAAATGAAAGAGTGAAAACAAACCAAAGATCTTATCTAGCACGGCGTGACAAAGGAACATACATATTTTTATTGCCTTAAAGTAGAGTGCTACACAACCCCTTCCAAGTTTCCAAAAGTTCTCATTTCGTTCAGTATTAAAAAAAAACACCTCTTGTACAGAAGTAACCAAATAAAGTTCAAACATTATTCACAAATAGCTTTCACAAATCATTAAGGAAAAAATAGATGAACATTCCAATGGTAAAATCGGCAAAGAACATAAGACAATGTATAATAAATATAATTTATGTATACACACACAAATGCACACACACTCATAACCAATAAATGCAGTACTTTTTAAAAAAATCAACCCTATTAGAAATTAGGCAGTAACTGATACAATCAGGGATTGGAGTAAATGAAAATAGTAATTAATAATTTTGTAAATTTATAAGCGATTAGTAAAAAGGTGATCAAAGAATGAAAATCAAAACAATGAGATGCCACTTTTGTCCATCTCTGGCAAAGTTACAAAAAAATTAAACCATTCAGGATTGATGAGGATGCTAGAAAACACTCTCACATTCTATAGTTTAAATGGCTATACCCTTTTTTGGAGGGCTACTTGGCATTATCTATCAAAAGTTGTAAAAATGTACATATCCTCTTTGACCTAGTAATTCCACTTTGAAAATTCACCTTGTGACTTAATAAAAGATTTACATAAATATTTCTATTTACGGTACCCTAGATGGCATCATTTATAAAACTGAAAAATCAGTAACCTCCTAAAATATCTAATGACTGAGGACTAAACAAATATTATGGTATGCCTATATAAAGTTGATATAATGCAGCCATTAAACCATGCTATAGGTGAACATGAACTATATTTAGGGTATATTTATTGCTAAGTAAACAAAGTAAATTATAAAATAGTATATATAGTTTGATTCTATTTGTTAAAAAGCAAAAACTTCACATTTGTCCATCTGTCCATCCATCTATCCAATCAGTTTAGGATAAAGGAATCTTTTATTTTCCTTATTGCTAACCTTAATTTCTCTAGTATGTCTAAAATGAACACTATTTTAAAATACAAAGAAAGATTTTTATAATAAAAAATATAAAAAGCACAGATTTCTGAATTAATAACTCTACTTCCAATATCCCAACTAAACTGACCAAACAGAATAGAGAGAGTATATCCCCCAAGCCTCATGATCCCTTCCTGGTCTACTGTACTCACTACTATGGCTGTGTTATCCAGAACAGTGCCTGATGCATAGTAGAGTCAATAGCTGTTAAATGGGAAAATGCCATCCACCTGTCAGTAACCATAAAGAATTACTGTCAGATGGATAGAGGACAGCTAGAAGCAGGTCATTAAGAGCCAATTCATAGCTCCCCTTCCTAAGAAAGCAACTTTTTAAGAAATTTCATTTTGTTTGATGTTAGTTTGTGAATATGGAATTGATTTTTGTATACTGACTTTTATATCCATCAACTTTATTAAATTCACTTGTTAATTCTAATAATTTATCTTTATTTCTTTTGGATTTATTTCTTTTGGATTTATAACGTTATTTGCAAAAAAGATAGCTTTATATTTTCCTTTCCAATCATCTTTTTAAAACCTGATTTCTTTTTCTTATCTTATTGTACTGGCTAGGACCATCAACAAAAGTTTAATGGAACTGGTAATTAACCATCCATATCTCATTCTACTTCTTTACCTTCTTGCTGGTTATACAGTTGCTCATTTTATGATGAGTCTTTGTTATTTATATTTCATATTTAAGAAGGTTAAAAAAGAAAGAGAAAAAGAAAGCAGCAAGAGAAGTAAACAATGAAGAGCCTGGCAAAATTCTCCAGTTTGGAAGGGTGATTCCTACTGCTGCTGTAACAAATTACAACAAATTTAATGGCTTAGAACAATACAATTTGTTATCTTATGGTTCTGGAGGTCAGAATTCCTAAAACCATCTTTAAGGCCAGCAATATGCTATCCTCAAATCATCAATCAACCAATCAAACTCAATCTCTCCCTCTCCTTCTCTCCTCTCTCTCTCATACTTTCTGTAACCTCTGGTTCTATCTCTTATTTCTGACTCTGACACTTCTGCCTCCTCATAAGGACCCTTGTATTACATCAAACCTACCCAGGTAACCCAGGATCATCTTCCCATCTCAAGATCCTTAAGTTAATCACACCTGCAAAAGCCCTTTTTCCTTGTAACATATTTAACAGGTTTCAGGGATTACATCATGGGCCACCTCTGGTCTACCTACCACAAAGTCTGCATACTACAAAGTGTGAGGACATGGGACAGATGAAGAACACTATTTGGAAGTTTTTTCACTGCTACAAAGCAGTACTACTTATGATCAGGAGTTCAGAGAGGCCCAAAAGAAGTGGCCAGAGGGTAGAATTTCTTCTTGATATGGTAGGCCACAGCTCCAGGAAGGAGGTCAGAGTGCCATATCGTTTACGTGAAACAAAGACTAGACATGGGAAGCCAGCTTTGGTATAGTAGCTCTACTATACAGAAAATGTAGAAAATAAATCCATTTATTGAGATTGCACACCACCTGGTCTCCTCCTTCACCCCCTTCAGGGTAGTAACTTGATATTAAAAAAGTCTATCAACTATCTTTAGACTTGAGAAGTTTCTCAATAATATCTGAAAACATAGAAGGCATCCAGTGAGAATCTACCTAACCTGTTTTGGAGCAAATATCAGACCTGAGTAAATCTGTGTTTGAAGAAATAAAAATGGCCAGAATCAGATTGCAGAAATCTATGTTGGGACCTATGAAAAGAGTCTGCAACATAAAAATGGGACACCACAGTACACAAAGAGACCGAGAAACAAAGCCTATTTTTTTGGGGAAAAAAATGTTAGATGAAGAAGACATCTATTTTATTCTTACAATTGAATTCTGAAAATCATAGAACCTGTGAAGTATGCTAAAAGATGAATGAGAAAACAAAGACATAAAAAGGACCTGGATAAAAGGCAGGCAAAAAATATAAAGGTTACAGGATAAGATAGAAATAACAGACTTAAAAACTAAATTAGAAGCAGTAAAGAGTAGAATCAGCACTATAAAAATCTGAATCAATTACAGATAGGAGAAACTTGAAATGGAGAGGCAAAGCAGTAAGCAATTAAAATGATATAAAAAGAGATGTAGAGGACAAAGAATTGAGATCCAATATACTAGAAGAACAGAAATTACTAAAGAGAAAAACAGAATAGATAGAGCATTAGCAATCAAGGATACAGAGATGAAAACTTTTCTGGTCTAAAGATAAAACTGGATCTGCATATTTAAAAAGCTCATTAAGTACCATGAAAAATTACAGAACCCAACATTTAACAAATCTTCACAAAATTTGAAATGCAAGGTTAGAAAAATTATGTTACCTATACTGAACAACAACAGAAAAGTAAAATTGGACTTTTCTCTAATTCTTTCTAACCATTAAGGCAATGGAATAATATCTATAGTTTTAAGAGTGGGTGTGTGGGGGGGTATTGCTAACCTAAGCTAAGTTGCTATTCAAGAGCAGGAACTAAAAAAGAACAATTTCGAGATACAAGCGTTCAAAAACTAGTCATGAAGAATGTCCTTAATATATTGTTTAACAAAAAGAGAAATGGAAGAGAATGTATACCACACTATCATTTTGATCATATACTTATATATGTGCATAAATACATTTCAATGGGCACAGAAATGGCCTAAGAAAACAAATATCAAATTGTTAGCAGCAGTTACACCAGGCGGGTGGCTCTGGACTTTATATATTTTTGTCAATTGTTTGATTCTTTTGCATATGTGTATTACTATTGTATTTTACAAAGGTCATCTTAATTTTTTTAAAAATCCATATTTTTGCTGAAAAAGATTATGCAGTGTTGTATTTGAATAACAGATAAATCAAAATAACATAAAAATGGGAAAGCCATAGAACAAAAAGATTGTTGGTAAGCTATATTAAGTGTTTTTAGAGCTCACCAACAGTCTAACACAATATAAATTAATTCTTAATAATTATCACAAATTTAGAAACATAATGCAATTAAAAAAGAAAATACATATGGTAAATAGTCCTAATTTCCACATCTTAAATATGAGATAGCTAATAGTTTTGTTTTGTTTTTCATTCTTGATGCTGATATTTTGAAAATAGAAGATCAAATACATTTTTCAAAAAATTAGTCAATGATAGCACTTACAATAAATATTTTCCAGACCAACAAACAAAAAAGGCAACGTTTCCCCCAAAACTATGTGTATAAAACAAGGGTATAACCCCCCCACACACACACAAAACAATGCATATATTGTATGGTCCCAATTTTATGAAAGGAAAAGCATACATACATACATATAAGCATGGTGGGAAAAAGATGGGAAGGACACATTAAACTATTAATAATGGTTAATTTTCATTAGTAGCTTGTAGGTGATTTTTATTTTCTTATGTTCTTCTACATTTCCTATTCAAAACAATTTTTTGGTAATTATATGAACAACAAACAATATGCCAAAAATGTAATTTAACAACTAAACAAGCAGACAAGCCAGAAGTTCCTAAAGTTGAACAGTTTAAGCCTCATCTTTAACCTCAACTACGAATTTTATTAAATGACAGTTTCTTGGGATCCAAAATCCAGACAAAAAGCAAAGATGACTGTAAAAATGAATGAGATGTAATGTGAGACTTATAATGTGACCTCATAACGTGACTTATAATTTATTCCCTAATCAAGGCAAAGAGTGGCCCTGACATTAGCTTGTTGAGAAGCTCTTCACTAAGTTCTTAGACAATATAGAGGAAGACAAAGAATATTGCATAGATTAATCTACCTGAGGATGACAGAATGAGGACAGAATGCCTATACCTACTTAAGAAATAAATGCTTTGGCATCCACTAAATAACTAAAGCTTTAGCGTCTAAGGAATGACTGGGCCTGTCACTAAATAGATCCTTATTTAGTACCGCCTAGAGCTATATAATCACATGCATATATTTTGAAGATGATAGTTATGCTTTTTTTGATATTAACTAAGGCACAACATGAACTCAGTATCTTTCTCCTAAAACAGTTTCCGTTTAATCATTTCTCCCATGTACCTATAGCAATGGTCCCCAACCTTTCTGGCACCAGAGACCGGTGCTCCTAAGGCGGTGATGCTAGTGCTGGGGAGTTGCTACAAATACAGAAGCTTTGCTCACTCACCCACCACTCGCCTCCTGCTGTGCAGCCTGGTTCCGAATAGGCCACAGATAAGTACTGTCCTTGGCCCAGGGGTTAGAAACCCCGGCCTATAGGGTTGTTGGGGTTTCCATGAGAAAATGCATATAAAGAGCTTAGTACTCTTTACATGATTAGTGATTGAAAGATATCTTTATTATTATTATTATAGTTTGATTACTTTTTCAATCACTTATGCACTATGGCAGGAAAGACACAGTTTTGTTTTGCTTTCAGAATGGCTATTACTCTGTTTAAAACTTGTTATTATGGACAATTCACACATATACAAAACTAAATGTACTCATTTTTCAGATTTACTAATAATGATCAATATTTAATCAACAGTAATCAATAATGATAAACATTTGATAATGATTAATATCTGGCTTTTTTCCATTTATATTCCTGTCTACTTCCCTCTCCAGATGATTTGAAGCAAATCCTAGACATCAAAGCATTCACCAGAACATGAGGTTTTGAAATCATACACACTACCTTACTAGTGATATGACCTTGGGTGTGCTACTTAACCTCTGGATTTAGGTGTCTAGCAGTCACTCAGTAAATCTAAGATCACTTTCTTTCCCCTGGTTGGCTCTAACTTGGTTTCAACATCTGTGATGTTTCCCTCAAAATGTAACCAGCTCCACTCTATTGCTTTTACTCTAATCAGTACTCCTTATCTTACTTCTAGATAATCCCAACAGCAACCTGTTTTCTCACCTCTTGTTCATGCTATACCTGGGTATTCTATTGTGGTTTATTTTAGGCAGACTACTAATCCTGCAAGATGTCTCGTCAATAAAAAAAAATCAAGGGTGAGGCAAATTTGGGAAAGAATGCAAATGCTATTCTTCTCATAATGTATACTACATTAAAAACAAGTCTGAGAATTTTGACATGATAAGAAGTCCTGCAGTAATGAGTCCTGTTTAACACTGCTTTACTCTAACTTATACGATCATGAAACTCTTTCACCCAACGATTAAGAACCTACAAAACTAGAGTTCCATGGAACATGCTTGGGAAATACAGTGATATGATAATGCCAGATCAGTGCTTCTTAAGCAACTGCTTCACTGGGATGCTATCAGCTCAACAAAATTTCAAGAGGTTCTCCTTAATTATAGGTTCAAATTATATTTATGTTGCTTCTCACATGTTTGTATATATCATAAAGTGCCTCCCAAAGTAGGAGGATCTTTGCTTTACATGTCTGCATTTCTCATGCTTTGTGTATAAGACAGTATAATGTAGACATGCTCAGTAATTATCTGTTGAATGAGAATGAAGGCTGGAAGAAACATATGATTAATCTTGACCAGCAATGAAATTGCTCAGGTTGCTGCTACCGTAAAGTTCTTGAGATATTTTACATTTCTTAGGAGTAAACGTTAGAAACTGGAGAGAATGCCTATCTTTTTCAGATTTCTAAAAGGTTAAGAGTTCCTAAAGATTTCCTCTGACATATTCACACTAATCTTCAAGGTCAGTCATGGAGAAATGAGTTTATCATTATTCCTCACTCTTCTCCTGAGCCCCAGTCATGTCTTTGAAAAAATGAAGGTACTAATACTTGCTTGGTAAACTTACTGTGAAGACTTAATGAAATACCTAGTCCAGGGACTGATTCATGCTAGATATTCAAGAGATATTATTTTCCCCTGGAGAATAAAGCAGAGTAAAAGAAAAAGGAAGGCCTGTAGCATCTTATACAGGATAGCTAGGGAAGAACTCTCTAACAAGGTGACATTTAGAAGAAATTGAGAGCTACAGAGCTATCTGGGGACAGAGTGTTCTAAGTTAAGAGGAAAGCAAGTACAAAGATCCTTAGGCATGCGTGCTTGCCTTGTTTGAGGAACAGCAAGGATGCCATGTGACTAGAGCATATTGGGTACGAAAGAGCAGTAGGAGCTGAGGTCAGAGAGTTAAGGGAGAAGTGGCGTCAAGTAATTGAGGGCACTGTAGGCCATTGTTAAAACTTTGGCTTTTACTCTTAGTGAGAGGAACAGCCGTTGGAAGGTTTTGAACAGAGACATGCGTGAAATGATCTTATTGACGTTTTAAAAAGATCATCATTCCAGTTGCTATGCTGAAAATAGACTGGGGAGTAAGAGGAGAGAGGAACTAGAGAAACCAGTTCAAAGTAATTTTGATGAATTAGACTAGGGTGTAGTTTTAAGAAAGTACTGTATCTGCATTTATTTTGAAAATAAAGAAGAACTGAATTGATGATGAATTAGTTATGGAGGAGTGAGAAAAAGAGAGGAACCAAAAACCACCCCAAAAATTTTGACATGAGCAACCCAAAAGTCAAAGTTGCCATTTACCAAGATGGGAAGGCTGACGAAAGACCAGGTTTGGGGGACAGAAATTCAGGAGTTTGGATTTGGAGATGTTGTATGTGGCACACCTATGCCACAGTACTTGAAGCGGAGACCTACCTTAGTTTCAATGAACTGTAACTGCCCTAGGTAGCCTGTAAATCATTATCACAGGGTGAGGGCATAGACTGCTGGCTTTGTGTTCTTCTCTGGCCAGATCACATACTTATCATATACTAGATTCTATCATTTATATGTATCATATATATACTATCTCATATACATGTGTCATACACTGACACACGTACTGGGAGAGCTGATAAGAACACAGGGCTCAGGAAGTCTGAAGCTGGTTAGGACTCCTTCCTTGTTCTGCACTAAAAGACAGCTAACACAAGAGCCAACTGCAAAGAGCACTTCCAGGACTCAGGACCACCTTGTGATCATTTAAGAACAATACTAGGATCCTTTGACTCAAGCCATGGTTACCTAGTTTCTCTTCTAATTCTTATAAATGAACATCTACAAAATGTAAACTTTGTGTTAGCTGTCCTCAGTCTCACATACCACAATTCCTCATTCTTATCTCCTAAAACTGGAAGAACAAGATTTCATTCCAACTTTGCATTGGAAAAGCATAAAATGAATATTCCTCTTGCTCTCACATTCACAAGATCCATTAGCCATTAAATGCATCCAAAGAATACGGGTTTTTGATCTGTCAATGTGTAGAATCTTTATGTATTTACAGAAATTTAATGAAAGATAATATATACAAAAATTCTGCTATAAGGAATCACTTCATTGTTGACAGTGCAAAAATTGAGAACAATCTCTTGGTTCAATAAAGCAAAGACCTGGCATATAAAAGAATACTAAGTGATCATCAAAAATGACTTCATAGAAGAATACACTAAAAAATATTGAGTAAAATAAGCTGATTACAAATAGTATGTATAAATGACCCCCAGTTTTGTTTAAAAGTGTATACTAGAAGTTAAATATGATTATATATGATCAACATATTACCTAGGTAGAGGGATTATAGCTAAATTTTATTCTTTTTACTTGTCTATATGGAACCTCATACTCTTTTCTACTGAGAACAAGTTTTAAATTTTGTATATTCAATATAAAATCTCTCATGTTTGCAGTTTATGTTTAAAATTTAATTTTTACTATTAAAAAAAATTACCTATACTTCTGAACATACTTCATCTAGGTCAAAAGGTTCCTCCTAAGAAGACATTTTTGGATTCTTCCCCAAAGGCTTTGCTCCCAGGGGATATGATGCAAACAACTCTGCAGAGAACTCAGTTATAAGGTTTCTCTGCTCAGCACAGGAGACTCTGCTCCCAGGGTCTGTGGGTACTACTCTCCCAACCTAACAACCACTACACGGAAATGTGAAGCAGAACAAAATGCCTTATTCTCTGCACCTGGCTGAAGACCCAACTGTTAAGCAGAGACTAAGAGTTCCATAGTCCCCACCAGGGCAACAGGCAATAGACTTTGTTTTCTATAAACAGACAGACAAGAAAAAAGTTCAGGTTAAAACACAGTCCTCAGAGGAAGAAAAATAGAAACCAGGCAGCGGGGAATGCTTCATATTCTTAAAAGCTTTTTTTGTACGTTAACACATGGTGTCTGCTTCTCTCTAGTCACCTATTTATCACTCTCCTCCTTAGAGAAAGGAAAAAGCCCTGGCTGTTTTCCTAGTGCAGGGTTTTGTGGCTGGGGGGAAGGAGGAAAAGGGGGAGGAAGGAGGGTGCTTTAAGCATGATGCAAACCATTTGGAGTTGAGTGAGAGCACTGCCAACACAAGCTGGACTATTTAAACAAGTGAGGAAATGATCGTATATACAACATGCCAGCAAGCACACACACACACCAAAGGAAGTCGAGAGGGCTTTTTTTTCAGGACACAGAGCTAGATGTCAGCGGCTAAAAGGTCGATATTTTCCCTTAACACCCTTCTCAATGACTTAATCATGTTCCGTTTGCACAGAAAACTTCCCAAGAATAAAAGTCTGGAGAATTAAGAGGAAGGGTGAATGCGGAGTGATGTTTGGCCTGGGGCTGACCTTATCCGAGGTTTTCTCCACGTAGCAGGGGTCCTGAGGGGCAGCCAACAAGGGGACAAAGCCGGAGAGAAGCCGATCCTCTTCCAGGATAAGAAGGGTGAGGTCATCATCCGGGTCCTTGTACAGTGGCACCTCAGACTGATTCACCGCAGTCAATATGTTACAGAAATCAGCCAGCATCGACCACACATCCATAGCAATCCTGTGAGAAATAAGGTAATAAAAGAAAAGCAGCTCTAAAGAGGGACTGGTAAAAGTATTCCATGCACTTGTGAGGAGGGAGGCACTTGTGCCAAATGTTATCTACGACTGGCATCTGCCAGGAAATCTTACCCAAAATGCTAGGATATAAAATTGCACTCATGACAGCAATCTGGTGAATGTGTGTTGTCCATCTATGCAAAGTTGAAATTGATTAGGGGGAATTTTTAATCCTAACCAGAGAGGGAAAAGAATTTAGACAGTGTGCCTGAGACACTCACTCTAGACACCTAGTGCCTGAGGCAGCTCCTAGAATTTCCCTACTCCTGTCCAGCCAAGTATATGCCACACAGACAGCAACAGAGCGCCAATCTCCACTCCTCTTGCACAGCCAGAGGAGCCAGACACACCACAGAAAGGGTCATATGGCTTTCCCCCTGCTATAATGCTTCAGAAACCTCTTCCTATATATATATATATATATATATATATATATATATATATATATATATATATAGATATAGATATAGATATAGATATAGATATAGATATCTATATCTATATCTATATAGATAGATATATATCTATATCTATATCTATATATATCACGTACCCAACAAAAACCTCATTCCTAACCTGCCAACCTTCCCATATATTTCAGCAGATGAGCCAGTTATCAGGACTGTCTTTGCCATCTTATTCCTTCTTCTTCCCTCATTTGTGGAAGGTTAGATATACAGTAACCAACTGCTCTGGTTTGCCCAAGGCTGTTCCAGTTTTAGAACTGAAAACCCCATGTTCCCAGAAATATCTTAGACCTGGGCAAATTGGGATGGTTAGTCAACCTAATTGTGTGTCACCAGGTCCTGGTTGAACCTGAGAAGAAACTTTGAAAATGCAAAGTATGGTTATCCCAGTTCAAACTCCAGGGCAGAATTATAAAAAGAAGGTTCATTTTTTCTGTCACCATCATTTGTCAAAACTCTGTGGTTCAGATCCCTGCTTTGATGGGTGCTAAGGCTCTTCACAGCTTTCTTTTTTTCCAGCCCAGGACATAGCTCAAATAGCCAAACTGTGGTCAGATCCAGGGCCTGACAAGTCTACAGATTTGGCTTTCTTCCCCAGAGGACCACCTAACCAGGGAGTCTGGAACAGGCAGTACCCTAGGGATGCTAAGTTGTACTCCAAAAAAAGTGAGACCCATAAAAGAATTACAAAGAAAAGTTTTACCAGTAGGTTTAGGATGTGGAGAGGCAAGAAGCAAAGAGAACTATAAGAATGAGCTACATCCTGGAATCTTCCCAGACAAGTTACTGCGCATGAGCCAAATGTAGTAGGGAGGGGCTTCAGACCTAAGCGATTTGTTTCTCCTGGAGACTAGAAACTTTTGGGAGATGGCAGAAAGGAGGGCATTCAAGGGACATGCCACTGAAGGTGATGCTGGAGGAGAAAGTGGAGTAGAGGTATGGGAACTCCCTGACTGGCTCCAGGTGGAAGGAGCCTGCACTGGTTTATTTACTGTAATCACTGCACTAGAAAAAGGCAATGAAATGAAACATCTTGTTTTCAAGAGTGTCCTGGGAACCAGGCGGAACACAACTCCATTAATCACACAACGGCACATAATCAACACACGTGTACTGCTGAAGTAACTCGCTTCACAGGCTTTGCCCAGGGAAAAGAACATGCTAGGGAAGAATCACTAGAGGGACAAGAGTTTTTTAAAGCCTCTCTCTGCACAGACACCAACAACCAGACTCATTCACAAAGCTCCATCTTTTGGCTCAGCTGGGTTTGGCTGTCAGAAATGTTTAAATATGGAAAAAAATAAACAGTTGCAACACGTTTCTGTGCAGAGATCTGCCTGAGCCCCTTTGTGATGTAATGGGAAACGCAGCATTCAGGCTACCAGCTGTAGAATAAACAGAACTTCGAGGGTTAAAAGGAACTGAACTTTCCACGACCCCATCTGCAGAGAAGAAAATAATAAGAGGAATGATGCACTGCCCCACAGCTCTGATAGTTTATCCTCCGGTCCCGGCTGCAGAGACAAGCACCGGATGTGATAGGGCTGCTCGGGGCCGCCTCCGAGGTTAGTGCTGCCCATGGGAGACACACAGGGAGGCTCTTCCAGCTCCCTGCTTCCTCCCCCAGTGCCCTGCTGGCCACTTGAGCCCACTGCCTGAGTCTGATCCCACAGTGCTGGTGAGCTCTGGCCAACAGGCACTGCTTGGCTACAGAGCAGCAATTTGGAAAATAAACAGGAAAGACGACAGTGAGAAGGAAGAAGGTGAAAAGTCTTCCAGCTGAATTCTTGGCTTGGGGGCCTTGGTTGGTGCTGTGCAGGTCAAGGCTGCTTCAGGATGTAGTTGGGGGTGGGAAGTGTGGGCAGCAGCATCCCCAGCCAGGGAGAGGCAGCAGAAAATCACCCACAATGGGAGGCCCCACATCCTTCTCTCATCCTCCCACCCCTACCATATTGGATCCAAGATGAAGAAATATGTGGTACCATGTGGTTCTCATTACCATGCTCCCCTGTCCCCTAAGGCTCAGATAAACCAAAACTGACTCCTCCCAGAGACTGCCGACCACCTAGGGACCCCAGCCTACTTTTGCCTTTTGCCCATTACCACCCACCTTGTGCCAAAACATGAAGACTCACTGCAAAAATAAAATGGATGAGGGTTCCTACACCAGTGCTGATTTGTAAGACAGCAGCTGGTGCCAAAAGACATAGAATGTGTCCTGAGTTCCCAACTCAGAAATATAAAGTGGCCCAAGCAAGGGCCAAACTACACTAAGCAAGGGAATATACAAAATGCTTCAATGATAGATCATTTCTGCCCTGATTTTGTGTTTGAACTCTGATTCTGAGTAGTTGTTTTCTTTTGGTATCTCTGAATTGCCTAAGATCACTTCACATTTCATCATCAGTTATCTTCTCTCTCAGAACCATAGACAAGAATACAACTAAATAGGTACCCACAGCCATATGGTGACTCTCCAGAGAGGGTGGAGAAGAGAGGAGTGTTAGGAAACTAACACTAAAAGAAGAGGTATCTGAAAAACTAGGTGAAATGCCTGAACTCAAAAGTTAAGATATCTGCAAAAGGATGAGGTAATTCCTGGAACCCAGGCAACATCACCTTAGCTTACCCCAATTAGGCCTCTGGGCTGAGAGGTCAGTTCCGTGGGTGAACACAGGGTTTCCTGAGTAGAAGGGAAAAAGCTTAGCTTTTTCCTGCTCTAGTTCCTAATCCCAGTTAGGAGTGCCTTCCAACTTTCACCCTAAAGCAGCCTTTGGATTCTAAGGATTCAAGGTTGGTCTGGGCTTAGGATCCCAAAGTCAAATTCTGGTGACTATGAGGAGCTTTAAATAGCTCTCAGCATTTTAGAAATGTCTGGGAAATGACTTCCCCAAAAGGTTTTTCAGACAATCTCAAACCACTTTTGGACAGGACCCTCTTGAGTGCTAAGGGTTCGGGCAAGTCCCTTGGGCTTGTTCTGATCCCAATTCATATTTTGGGGAAGCTCTCAGAGCTCACAATATTAGGGTGCATTCTTCACCTAGTAGATACAAGGCAGCCAGAGAATATGAAATTGCGTCCAATGATTCTGTTTATAACTCTCATAATGGTGGCAAGGGAGCCTTTCAGCAGCTGTGATGTGATTAGTGTGCAGGAATCAGCAGTTGCAGGGTGACCCAGTGGCCCAACCCCATAGAACACACTACGCACCAGGAAAGCAGACCCCTGGCTGGAGTCTGAACACCAGATCCTAGCTTGGGACAGACCAGCAGTGGCTAGTTAGAGGTACGCACTCAGGACCAAGGCTCACTTACTTCCCTACAGACGTGCATTTACTTACTCCACCAGGAAAGGAAAAAAATAAGAGTTAATTTACTTTTTATTGCCTCAGAATTCCAAGGTTTAATGTAGCTGTCAGTTTGAGTGCAGTGCAGCTGCTGGCCGATACAATGCAGCCCAGGCCAGCCCAGGTGACTGGGGAAACACATTTCACAGAAATGAACCTATACACACTCTTGGCTGGTTGTTTGGGGGATATTGACTTGGGGAATCAGATTAACCCTTCAGACTGAGGTTAGTTCTGCAAACAGCATTAGAAAAGCAGCTTCAGCCCAAGGACCTGAGAAGCTTGGTCTCAAGATGGACCAGTGGAGTTCTGTGTTTCTACAATTTTGGAGTTTTCTCATGTAAGAGGTTACTCAACTACAACATGCTCTGAAAGATTAAGATGGGAGATATGTGAGGCAAGTTATACCACAACAATCTATCTCCTTCCTAGAACTCAGGGAAAAAATGGCAGATCTACCAGCTTTATAGGGAAGAGGTCAGGTAAGAATTTTTTTGCAAGCTTCATCCAGGGCAGGACCAAGGGAGGGAGACAGTTTAGAGAATGAAGTATTAAAGCCCAACCAAGGCTCAGGCCATCCTTCTGGCAAGTCTAAGGAAGACTGAGCCCTCACACAACCCTTCATATTTTTACTGGGGAATAGGCTGACTGGTGATTAATATCAAGTACAATGACCCCATGTTACAAGCCTGCAGGGGCCTGTGGAGGTGGCCATTTCCTGTGTAATACCAGCTTGTTTAAACACTAACATTCAAACTCCACAGCTGCAGAACAAACCCGGAAAGAGTTGAGTGAGAAGAAGCCCTGCATTGTGTTTTGGAGCTATGGAAGATCAGAGAAGTAGTACAGATGGGAAACAAGTTTGGTCTTTTGGTTCCTGGGGTGAGGAGCTCTGCAAATATAGCCAGGATGGCATGGAAACTAGGCACAACAAAGCTGAAAAAAGAGAAAGCCCATAGAAATAGAGGAAAAATACAAAAGGCCAGATCATGAGAAATGTTCTTAAGATAGGTAATATCCTTTTTTAAAACTTGTTTGCCTATGGACCATTATACTCTATCCCACAACTCTCCACACAGGGTTAAATGGCCAACATACAACCATGGTAGGCCTAGAGGACTTCCGGCACAACTCAAGAAAATTGCAGGAGGTGAACAGCTAATAGCAGAAATGGTCCTGAATCCAACACATCAACTGGGGCCCTTAGGAGAGTGTCCAACTTAAATTAATTCTTCCCAGTAGGGCATTACAGTTCTGAAGCTCAGTCACCTCACACTACTCTAAGAACAAACTTCTCTATGTTCTACGTAATGCACCTGGAGCCCTATGGCCAACAGGTCCTGGTAACCTCATTCCAGGATTTCTCAAGTGCTTCGACTGTGCCTCCCTCAACCTCTATTTAGGTAAGCACCCGATTTGATTTCCCTTCTCCCAAGCTACATTCACATGTATAGTCTCTGTCGCATCACTATGGTGTGTTAAACCCATCAGCACTGTGTGTTTGGGAAACAGCAGCCCCCAGGGGACCTTGACATCTCCACGGCATGAGTAGAGCCCTCAGCAGCCTCCCTGGTGCGGATTCTCACGGTTCCTGCCTCTCTAAATTTTTAGCTGTAACCACTCCAACACGTCTTCTTAGTTTAGCACACACTGGACCCAAATAACCTCAGCCCAGAGCTGGAAACTACTCTCCCTAGGGTCAGCTGCTGTACCCTGCTGGGGTCAGACTGGAGCCTAAGGCCAACACCCCTTCCTCTCACAAGGAGTCCTGTGGGAGGACTGGGGATAGGACAGAGGCTCCTGCCGTGGGAGAGATCACGTGTGCCCCACACTCAGCACTTGGAGGAAGAGGAACCCCCTGGTGCCAGGCTATAGTGCTGACGCCCTAACGCGGAGCCAGGGAGACTGGGTGCAGAGCCAGGGTAGCAAAGGGGCTTCCCACAGTCACCACCACTTCCTTGAGGGAAGTGCTGATGGACTATTACTTAGTGACCTTCTAAAATGCCCTTTTGGGAAGACGTATTAAGCGTCCTTGAAGGGGTGCCGATTAGACTTGGGATTAGTTCTTATTCCCAAGCTGCCCTATGAGGGTGACTGAACTAGCTTTTTTAAACTCAAGAGTTTCTATCTCATCTATATGGTAGACACATGTATGCTCCCTGAAAAAATTAGTTTATTGCATACTCCCTACACATCCCTATGTCTCCCTATGTGACAGCACCTCAGAGGGCTCTCTATAAGCCTTTTCCAGCATGCTCTGTAGACTATACAAGACAAGCCCAAGCCATGGAAAAGCAGCAAGTCCAGGAATTTTTTTTTTTAACAGTACTCCAATCCAACAGTGTGATAAATGCATCCGAGCTACAATTAGGAAGATATATAGCATCAGAATGCGAAGGTCTGGGCAGCCTGGTGAAACGCGGGCTCTCCAGAGCCCCAGCTATGTTTCCCATTATGTAACCCTGGTCATGGGCAGACAGCCAGACTCCAAATGAAAAAGAGACTCTGGCTTGGCACTGGTTCTATTTTCCTATCCTCATTCGGGGTCAGCGCAGTGTCATACAGCTGCAGAGAAAGCTCTGGGGATTAAACCTGGGAACGCCTCCAAGACCAGGACCTGGGTTCAAGTACCAGCTGAAAGCAATAAACCAACTGCCACAGCTGGGCTAGGTTTGGATGTTCTCAAAGTCCCCTGACTCTCTCACTTACTGAGAACTAGTGATCAAGATGAGGAAAGATTTGGCTTCAGCAGAGACTATGAAATGAGGTAGGCTGTCCTACTGCCCTAGCCTTGCCAAAGGTCCTGGGATGCAAGGGGTCACTATGCTTAGGCTCTTGAAAGCCTATTGCTCTGTTCTCCTCCATCACCTGACATTCACGACTTGACTCGTGCTCACTTGGTAAAGTGGAGAATAGCTGTGCCTCTCCTTTCTAACAGGAAGCCTGGCACAAACACTGCTTCCCCCTCCTCTCTCACCCCTTCAACTAGGTGGCTCCTCCAAACACTGTAGTCTGTTCTAAATAGACCAAAGCACTTGACATTGTCTCTTATAGTGGCCTAAGGCAACTTTCTACACCCTGCTACAATCCTCTGTACCAAAATCTCCTGAGATATAAAGCCATCTTATTGTAACTCCTAACAGGTAAAAATGGGAAGTCAATCTACTTAGACGCTGATGCAGCACACATATATACTAAGTGCCACTGTGTGGGAAGGCACAAATGGCTCTGAAATCCTACCCTCATCACTCTACAGTGTCAGTGGTGTTCTGTCATCATCACCCTAAATGTTCCACATGTGCCTAAGTGGCTGTTGCCTAGGAAAAGCAGATTTGACCAGAAAGAAGAGGAGAATACCGAAGAGACTAATGATGAGCTCTAGAATTCCCCTAGGAAAGTGAGGGATGCTTTAAAATGATTCTAACTGTACAAGGAAAGATGTTAACAAAATAGATAGGGAACAAGATTAAATAAGTGTCCAAGTGATCGGGGAGACAATCTGGGGATAGGGGTTTCTGGAAGGGAAGCAAACCAAAATGTAGGCTATCTGGCCACCTAATCTTAGGACAAATGAGGAATTTATCTTCACAGAGAACAAATGCAGGCAGAGACCAATGAAAGTATACAAAACAGAGGTGTTCACAGTGCCCAGGACATGGAAGCAACCGAAGTATCCTATGACAGATGATTGGAATGTTACTCAGCCATAAGAGATGAAACAACATGGATGGACCTCAAAATAATCATACTAAGCAAAATAAGCCAGACTGAAAACGTAGAAAATCACATGATATCACTTATATGTGGGTATAAATCTAAAAGCAACAAATGAGCAGAACAAACAGAGACTCAGGGATATGGTCAATGGACTAGTGGTTACCAGAGAGTACGGGATGGGGGAGGAGGTGAGAGGTAGATGGAGTAAAGGGGGTCAAATATAAGGGGGCAGGGGAAGGTAGAAATGGGTAAAGGGAATTAAAGATATGATAGCTGAAGGAAACCAGACTTTTGGGTGGTAATCACACAATAGAATATATAGATGTCAAATTATAATGTACACCTGAAAATTATATAATTGTATTAACCAATGTTACCCCAATAAGCTTAATTAAAAAATAAAAATAACAACAAAAAAATTAAGGTGTTAAGTGGAAGCCATTTCCTTCCTACTCTCTTGAGAGCATTCCTAAACTCTCCAAAATGAAGACCATACACAAAGACCTTAAGAGTGTCAAAGGGGATTACTATTCTGACATCTACAGAATTATCTGGAGTATGTTATTTAAGGCCCTATGGCCTTAAAAGATAAAGTTCCACAATATGAAAAGATCAGTAGGCATAAGACACAACTCTGAAACCCACAAAACCACCATACCTTAACAATCTCTCAACCACAGTATTTACTCAGTAAGTGTTAGGCAGCTATATGAAAAACTAAAAAGGAGGGATATTAATTCACACTCCAGTTTTCCAATGCTTGGATCTGAAGGCTATGAGGTAAGGGCTACCCTCAAGTGGTGGTCAGGTCAGGTTTGCTCTGTCCAACAATGGCACCAGCCGTCAAACCACCATTACTAGTAGTCAGGTCCTAGGACAGCAAAGCCCTTCCTTTATGCTTAAACTTGCATTCTAGAAACAACCAGTTGCTGATCCTGATTGCAGAGACAGACACCACAGAAGGGGACTCTTCTCTACCACACTGGCTTCTCTAGCCTAGACTGGATTCATCAGAGAATAAGTGGTGCCCACAGCTATAGGAACTTGTTACTAGGCAAGAGGATTCAGTATATTATTTAGTCAGATCTCCTCCCACTATGAAGAAGTCTAAAAAGACTACACAAATTTGACTCAAGTGTCTCAACCTCGTCTGCATCTTTGTAGCTGAGGAGGTGAAGCTCAGCTGGGGATGGCTGCAGCCTGGAACAATGTGCCCAGCTACCGAATGAGCCCTTGCCCAAAGATGGGCAGAAACTTGCATAAGCTGGCAACAAGCCATTTGCTGCAGCATCCAAAGAGAAAACAGACTCAGTACCTCAAGCAAATGAGGCCCAGCACTTCCTGTGTGAGCATTCCATTTCCTCCGCCAAACAAGCCAAAGGGAGCAAGAGAGGGAGGAGGGATGAAGGGAGACGACTTCAGAAGAGAGTTAACAGACCTGATGGACCAGCATATGATAAACAGACTGGATGGACCATATCTGAGGTACCTGTAGTGAAGTGAGGTTACTCAGGGAAAGCCCAGGCTCCAGGGTCAGACAGTCTGCCTCCCCACCAACTGGAAAAAAAAAAAAAAAAGTAAAGGAGGAATACTCTGTGACCCTTACATATCCTCAGAAGCAGTGGCTTCAGATATTTGGAAAGCTGAGCCTTTGTCATTTTCTTTCCAAAATTTCAAATTGCCTAGTCTGCATTATAGACAAACAGCCTGTAAAGTTTTAGCCTGTACATGTTAACTCTTTGGGAAACATGGCTGTGAAAAAGCTGAACCCTCATCAAAAGATGTGTCAGTTCCTTTGTGTGGCCCCAGCTGCCCAACTCAAGGCTCAACCCTGGCTCATGAAGCCTCAGCCTAGAGTGCATTTTTGGAAACCTAAGAGGGTTTACCAAAAAAATGCAGAGAACTGTTTGATGCTGTGAGCATCACTTCACACGGTTACAGAGCTGGGGGGACGCACTGGGAAAGAGGGCCAAACAGTCCAGGAAGTACCTTAGGGTGAGGAATAAGAAAGAAATTTGAGGAAGGAAAGAAGGGGAAAGAGACTATATAGTACACACAGAAAGGTTAATAACTGCTGGCCAGAAATATCTACTACAACATTCCCTCTGTGGGTCACCCACAAGTCCAGAGACTCAGATGACCGGCCTCCCTGCATAGAAGCACCCCTCTGAACTCCCAAGAAGTGTCATCTGTAGGAGCCTCAGTCTCCATACTGAATCTTCCAGTATTTCCCCCCTCTCAGAGGAGCACTGGCGAAGAATGATGACATGCTGAATATGGATGCTTGTTAATGAAAACATATATACATCCAACACAGAGCCTAAAGGAGCTCTGAATGCACTACACTTGACAGATACCACAATACAGAGAATGAAAGAGGGGAAGGGAAGAAAAAGAGCCGGAAAACAGAAATAGGCAAAGACAGAGAGAGACGAGAGAAACCGAGAAAGAGGTAAGAAGAAAAAGTGAAAGGGAGAGAGTTGGACAGTCAACAAAGGTGACCAGAGATAGGCACCTACATGCACATACATTAAGATACTATTGTACAAACACAAACACAGTGAATGGGACACATGGAAACATGGATATAGATCAGGAGTTGGCAAACTTTTTCTGCCATGGGCTAGATAGTTAATATTTTAAGCTTTGCAGACCATAAGGTCTCTATTGCAACTACTACTCAACTCAGCTGGTGCAGTGTGAAAGCAGCCGTAGACAAAGAGCAAACAAATGAGCATAGCTGTTCCAATACGATTTTACGGACACTAAAATCTGACTTTCATATCATTTTCACAAGTCATGAAATATTATTTTTTTCAATCATTAAAAAAATGTAAACCATTCTTAGCTCACGGGCCAGTTTGCTAACCCCTGGCATAGACACACACAAACACAGCAGAGGAAGATAAAGAGACAGATAGAGGCAGGCAGGCAGAGACAAGCAGGGGGGACAGGCAGGTGAAAAAACACAGGAGAAGCAGAGAGAGGCAGGTGTTATAGGCAGATCCATATACAGAAATCCCTGCTCCAACAGAGGAACCCAGTCATGGACAAATACAAACACATACATAGGTGCTCTTGGATAGAGACATTCAGGCACACATACAAACATACACTCTCATAGAACAGTCACACACAGAGATATGGAAAGGACCAAAGCAGACATGGACTGACAAGAACCCAGAATCAGATGCGAACATGGATATGGACACAGAGACATGGAGAAACAAATACACATTGAAACGGACCCCTCATGAGAATACATGAACTCCATAAACAGATCCACACACTCAAGGACAGACACAGAGACATAGATGTGAACATAGCACATGTACATATACAAAG
Organism: Macroglossus sobrinus; assembly: GCA_004027375.1. Lineage (NCBI taxonomy): Eukaryota > Metazoa > Chordata > Mammalia > Chiroptera > Pteropodidae > Macroglossus > Macroglossus sobrinus. The sequence continues at coordinate 219,188 of PVKZ01000979.1, read as the reverse complement.
ACAGACATCGACAGGCACAGTGAAATACCCTTAGACAGATCCCCAGAGACAGAAATACACAGACCCTCACACTCAAATAGAGAGAGACATTCAGACACAGAGACAACCAGACTCAAACAGGCACACAGAGATACAATGCACACACTGATACTAGACACAAGAAATAGCCATATGCGGTTGCACAACAATGTGAACATAAAATGCCACTAAACTGTATACTTGAAAATGGTTAAGTTGGCAAATTGTTGCATATATTTTTTACCACAATTAAAAAAGAAAGAAAAAAGCCATATAAACGCACAAACTGATCTACACAGATACACCCAGGCATACATACATATACATACTCCCCACACTAACACATGCCACATCAACAAATGCTCTGACAGATATCATACTGAAACATAGAGACAGGGAGCTGGGGGTAGGGTATGCTAATGAGACAAAGAAAAAACTGAATGGAAGAAAAAGGTGCATGCACTCACCCCACCCCCACTACAATGTTGTGAGAGGAAGGCAAGGAGACATAGAGTGCCTAAGAAAAAACAAGAAATAGCACGAGATAGCCTGAAAGATGTGTGGAGATAAACTAAAGGTTTTTAGGGGTTTTGAGGGGAGAGAAATAGACTAAGTCTCTCTCACACACACTAATACACACCCAGGCTAAAAAGGCAGCTGCAGAAACAGTGAACATGAACAATATGAAGTAAATGAAAGAGCAAGAGCAAAGAAAAAGAACAAAATAGAGCAAGCTATGGAGTGGGAGAAAAAGAGAGGTTGAGAGAGGAGGACAAACAGACCAGAAGACAAAAACATTAGTGGACAGGGAAGGTGTTCAAGGAAGGAAAAAAACAATGTTCAAGAGAGGAGGAAAGAGAGAAATAAGGGGCTATGGGTGAGAGGAAATGAAGAGGACTGGGAGGGAAGCTGTGGGAAACAGGTGGGCCAAGGCCAGTAGTGCTGAAGGAATAAGTGGGCCAACTCACTGTGAAGGCAGATCCAGAGATGTGGGTGGAGGATTCCAGGTGTCTGGGTAGCCAAGCATCCAGTCTGACCAGACTTTCACACTAGGGAGCAGTTCCTTCAGGTCCGGGATGAAGGAAGACACCTTGATGTCATCTTGGTCATCCTCATCCTCAGGAGAGGACAGTTGAGCTGCAGAGGCAAAGGGTAAGAACTGGGCCTATGTCTGCTGTGGCCTCCGAGTGAGGCCTGGGGCACTGGGATGGCAGCAGCTCTTAGGGAAGGGAGACCAATTCCACAGAAAAGCTGGGCCCAGAAGTGAAGGACAAGTGCGAGCACTTAAGAGGATTCTGAAAAGCAGGACAAAAAGAGAACCAGTGCAATGAGTCTGCCCCTGCAAAACTCTGTTTTTGCTCTACCTGTGGCCTGGGTGAAGTTGCTACTCTGGCCTCTAGCCTCTGCTTTTAGCTTTCCCTCAGCACAGTACTGTGATGGCACCAGAGTTCCTGCCAAACTGCATAACCTAAATTTGATCACGAAGAAATGTCACAGAAACCCAAATTGCGGGACAGTTTCCAAAATAAATGGCCTGTAGGCTTAAAAATGTCAAGGTCATAAAGCACAAAGGAAGACAGAGACACCACTCCAGATTGAAAAAGACTAAAGAGACATTACATCTAAATGCAAAGTGTGATCCTGGAGTAGATCCTAGACCAGAAAAAAAATTTTTTTTTTTTTAAGGACAACTGGTACAAACTGAATAAGGACTGTAGACTGAATAATAGTACTATATCAATGTTGGTTTCCTGAATTTGATAACTCTACTGTAATGTAAGAAAATATCCTTGTTATTAGGAAATACACAGTCAAGTATTTGGGAGTAAAGGGCTACTATATTTGCAACTTACAGTCAAATGGCTCAGAAAAAAAATAAGTCTAAGTATATGTGTGTATGAAAACAGAGAGAACTTAAAGCAAATATGGTCAAATGTTAACAATAGGGGAGTCTGGGTGAAGGATATGTGAGAATTCTTTGTATAATTTGTGCAACTTCTCTATAAATTTGAAATTGTTCCAAAATTAAAAGTTACCCCCACCCTCTCTCCAAAAAAAAGACAGCCACAGTCACAGAGGCCATAGGCATTCACAAAACTGATGTGGCAGAAGGATGACAGAGGGTCTCACTATTCACCAATACTGATTTAGGAGCTGAAAGAAAAGTATAACCCTCAGCCCTACCTTACACAGCTCAGTAATCAGCTTTGAATTCTAAGGGCAGCCTTAAAGGATATAGGACACTTGCTCAACCCAAGGGATAAAAATAGCCCCAGCTCTGGTCCAGTGAGTCTCCTAAGATGGCTGATCTATAGCAGTTAGAGCACCCACCAGGCACCAGACAAAAAGGAACATATAGAGGGGGAAAACCAAAACATCAATTATGAACAAAAAGGGAAACTAATTTTTCTGGTTTTGCAAAGTGGCAAGAGCACACAGAAGCTCATAGGCATAGTGAAAAATGCTAACTATCAAAGGAGAAGAGAGGGACGGAATAGTTTTACATGGAGGAAAGAGGGCCACTCAGGTAATCAGACATACCTAAGGAGGTGGGACTTAGTGGAAAGCCAACCAGTCAGGGGGCCTCTCATCTGCTTACCTCTGGCAGACTCCTTAAGTAAGTGGGTACAGCGCCGCACCAGGAGAGAAAACATGGCCAAGCCCAGGGCTGCAGCTTGCTCCTGGATCACAGAGCGACATTCCTCTGAGAAGCAGTCTGAGGAGAGGCAAATGAAATTCCATCAGTATGCTGGGGGCCAAGGGCTACTCTTTCCTTCCTTACTAAGTGCATATCCTTGGTCATCTCACTGAGCATCTTTTCCTCACCAAAGACTATGAGCAGTAGTATTCTCTCTCTCAAAAGGTAGGTGTAAGGCTAAATAAAATAATGTACATAGAGCACTTACCATGATGCCTGGTGTTTGGGTAAACACTCAATGAAGTTATTATAGGGAGCGACTGTTCAAATTCTGCATCACATCACTTCCTCAGCACCAGTTACCCCAAGATGGGCAGTCTGAGCTAGAGCTACAGCTCTGTTTTTAGCTGGTTACTGATAATGTAAAGCCATAGTAACAAGAACTCATATTTAATTAACTAGTCTCTCTAATGTATGGATAGCAGGATCAGAAAAATACAAATTTAAAAGTTATCTTCTTGAATCACCAACCTTTGGTTCCATCCTTACACTCTTTATGTTCCTCTTCCTGAGAGACCACATATAACACAACCTATTTTCACTGAGTTATTTTTATATAGGACATCGTACATGGCACACAAGAAGCACTTAATCCAAGTTAGTGTTTATTTTCACAAATTCTTTCCCTAGGGCTAAATACAAATCTGGCTTCCAATCCTAGCACCCTTTCCTCCTCACTTTCTCAACTTGGCTAACTTCTCTCTGGCTCCAGGTCAGTTAAGGAGCCACCTTGGTGGTAGCCAGAGCTATTATTTGGTGGAAATGACACACACTCGCCCAAACCTCTGCCTGCATCTACTCCTTGTCAGTGCCCCTCCCTGAGAGCCACTTCATCCAGACTTGAAAGGAATCAGTGACAAATAGAAGGCAACAATCCAACCTGCAGCTTCAGAGGAGGAGATACCCAATACACACAGATGAAATCAGAAGCCAGACTCACTTGCTCTGGCAGCAACTAATCTGCTAATTCCCTCTATAATACAGGAGGAACTCTCAGAATCTCCAAGCGTTAAAAATAATTGGCCACATGTTTGATCTCTGTCCCTGACTGCATTTTAACTTCCATAGCCAAGAGGGAGCCCTCTCTCCTCTCTCCTCATTGATAACAGTCTTGTCAATGGAGCCTAATTGAAGTCTTTACTTTAGGAGACACTATACAGCCACAGTTATTCATAACCGTCTTCGACACAGGAGCAAACATGATTAGAGTATACAAAGCTAGTCCCAAACCACTTTGAAAGCCATGAGAGGGAGAAGCAAGCTGCTCCTCCATATGAAAAGCATCAGTGATGCAATTCTTCTATTGTGGCTTTCCCGCCATCCTTTTGTATGTCCACAGGTTCCAAACGTCACCCTCTAAGTTTGCAACTCAACTGTGGCAGGCAGTATGGAAGTGGTAACAATCCATGTGATTAGAATAGATCACCACTCTCCTTCTTCTTCTGGTAAGGCCCTAACCCTCTGTTAGAAACAGATAACAAGCATCTAAGAATGAAGAGGAAGGAGGATGGAAAGTAGGAACGGGGAAGATGTGTAATTCATCCCAAGAAAAGTTGTCGGCATCTCCCCTTCACCTCTTCAACAGGCAGCAGCACTATCTGTACCATCCCAGCTCAGCCCAGGCCCCTGTCGAGCAGTGCTAGCAGCCTGCCTCTAACTGGCAACAAAACCTGGAATAGAGGAGTAAGTTCAGGATAGAGGAAGCTAGGATAGGACAAGTCGAGGTCACATCTTGGTGATGACACACAGAGTACACATTAGTGTCCCCTCATCAACTTGGCATTTCAGGCATACCTGCACACAAAAGGTCCTTAAAAGGAATGGGGGGAGGGTCTTAGTTCCAAGGGACTGGTATTTCAAGAAGCCCAAGGCTACATATAGTAAGATACTCTCATTAGCCTGGATAGGATAAGATGAGGCAGGGGGAAATTACTTTCACCATGTCCATTTCCACCTTTGTGAAAAATGGCAATCTCTGGCTAAACTATTTCTTAGAATTCAAAGTGGGGGCTGGGGGGTGGGGGTCTAGGGTTCAAGAAGGAGAATGAACTGCTTAAGAACAATGACACCTGTGGCCTCTGGGGAGTCGAGGTTGGCTCCTTTTTTAAGCCTCCTGCAATAAAGTTTGTGGACTAGGCAGGGGGACAAAAATTGGAGCCTCATTTCTGTAGGTCTGAAAAGGCTCAATTACTTCTCAGAGCAATAGTTGTTCGGCTTCATGACTGCTCTGTTCTTGGCCATGGTTATGTCACCTCAACCTTTTCCCTACTTCTCAACTTCCCAGGAAAGGCCTGATAGCACTCACTGATAGGTATCTGGTCCGACTGATGGGGAGATACAAACCACTAAGCTTTATTGCTCTGATCAAGCAGGTGGCAATATCACAACTATCTGGGGCCTAAGTTTAAGTGAGCTCTCTGAATGACCATGACATATGGAGTCCTTTCTGGAAGGCCTCCCCTTCTCCATGGTTCAATGGTAGCACAAGCATATAGTGTGTATCTATAATGTGTTCGACACAGTACTGAGTATGTGAGGACACAGCTACATATAAAACAGGGTCCCTGAAACCATAAAACATTTCAATCAGGTGAAAAAAAATATTTCTTTGCCCTAATAATCATGGCAACTTGAACTCAATTCCTCCAGTTAGAAATATATTAAGTGCTGTGGTATTTTCAGGAGATGCTCTTCACCCTCACCTGTGGTTTTGTGGGTTAGAAGCCAGATGATGCTGTTCCTTGAAAAGTATTCGCTCTTTTACAAGTAGGTAGGAAAATAGCATTCAGATTCCCAGAGTCCACCCACTTTGAGACTAGACCTGGGAAACTGACCCCAGTCTGACGAATGCCCATATATATCCCTAGAGAAGGGCTGGGCTGGGCCAACAAATGATGTGGGTGGGGAAGGAAAAAGCATTGTTTGCCTTGGTATTTGCCTGGGTTCCTCTGGCTTTGTGTCAGGTAGAAGGAGCCTGACATGAGCTGAGGAACTCATTAACATTGTGAAACAGCCTTTCCCCTTCTTTCTAAAAGCAGGTTTGCTCAAGGGTTTAGGGGGATGGTTTTGGCTAAGAAGTCAGACGGAAATATTTCTTACCAAGAAAGTCACCTGAGGTCTGAACTTGGTTTTGCCCCTTCCCACATGCTCTCAGATGGACAGATGACCACAGTTCCCACTATTCCAGTGGCCAAATACCTGCTCAGGCAGAAATAGTCTTTTCACTCCTATGTAACAGGGAAACTTTCTCATTTTTCTGAGAACATATTCATGGAAAACATAAACCAACTGTCGTCAAAGTTGTATGAAATCAGGAAATGGAGCGGCCGGGAGAAGGCTGCCATGTGGCCGGATGTTATGTATTTCTAATTAGTGCTATACATCTTTCAACAGCAAGTGTCCTTCTGCTGGGAAACACAACACACTGCCCTTGTTATTGTAACTGTCAGAGAAGTGCTTAAACAGATAATCTCCAGGAAAAGTGATAAACACGTCCCCTCTCCCACCAGTGTGTGTGTGCGATGGTGCTGCCAAAGCAAAGCTGTGCTTGACGGCTCCAGGATGGCAAAGCATCCTCCTGCAGGAAATGGGAATGAGGCTGGAGGGGTGGAGAAGGAAGAGGAGGGGAGGAGAGGCAGGCCCACCTGCTTGGACCCTTTAAGCCCAGCCAAGAGACAGTGGTTCAGAATCACTGCTTCTGATCAACTCCTGAGTCAGGGAGAGGTTTGGAGTAAACCAGTATCAGTAGGGATGAGGTTTGGCTGGTCAAAAAACAATCTGGCAGTAATGGAACAAGCAGAGTTCCCCTGGTGCACACAGCCAGTTTCTTGGCAAGAGGAGATGAGTAATGAAGGGAAGACACAGGATGAATGACACATAAGTCTGATACTCTGAGAGAAGCAGAAGGGATTCAGAGGGCACTGAGGTCCACTAGCCGTTCCAGCAGAGAGAACCAACTATTTGCTTGGCTGCTTCACTAATAGCTGGAGAAAAACGCAGGCAAGACCACTTATTCACTGATTCCCTCCCTACCAGCTCCTTCCAAAGAGAGGAAATGGTCAGTCACCTCCAAACTACCACCACCTGGAGGCGATTTGTTGGCTCTTATCTTTCAGACATAAGGCTGCTTTTCTCATGAGTCAGTCACTAGTCAGACACAGGGCTGGCACAGCTCCTGAGCAGCCCACCAAAACCTCCTTGTCTACAGGAAGTGGACAGTAAGAGCATCTTTTGACTGCTGCTGTTTGAGCCACAGGGTTCTCTGTGTCAGTTGCTGGCTGAAGAGAAGGTCTGGAGGAGGCAGTCATTGTATAGGAACCAGACTAAATCCTAGAGCAAAAGCAGAGGTGTCCATGCCATCAGGGCATAATTTCATTCTCCAAGGAGCAGAATAAATGAGTCAGAAAACAAGCACCAATACACCCAAGCAAATTGTTTGTGCACAATGGCAGAACACAGGCTGACTGAGTAGAAGGCAAGCCATGACACATCCCCAAAAAGGGTACAGCTAACAACAGAAAAATGTGGAAGATAATGTTTCCCTAGCGTCATGCCTGCTACTCCCTTTGGATTTTCTAGGATTATAAAATGCACTTCTTTTAGTGAGTAGATGTGGGGTAGGGGAAACCCTGAACTTCTAACAAAGTGACCTCTCCCATTATTTCCAAAAATATTTATTTGTGTGTCCAATTATGGAGGATATAATAAAGAAAAATAGAATTCTGTCCATGAAATGATAATCTAATAAGATAAAATAGATACCCAAAAAACTATAATTTAAGACAATGCATTACATGCTATAAGGAAAATAGAAGATGCTTTCTCTCACCAGAGAGAAAGGAACTTATCTTTAGCTAGTGTATATCAGAGAGGGGTTTAATGGAAGAGAGCACCTCTGAGCAGGGCTGCAAAAGATAAAGATGGAATGGCAAGATGAAGGAGAAACTGTGTGTACTAAGGAAGCATGTAGGCAGGGACACTCCAGGAATGTTCCCAGACTGCAGGCACTATATTCAGCCTGCTGTGTAATGTGGACCACAAAACACAGGGCCTGCAATGCCGCAGCAAGGAAGATAGACTTGACACAACAAGCAGTAAGGAAGGCACTCATTCAAAGTTTTCAAATGAAGTAAGGTGAGTATTTCATGAATATAAATCTAGTAAAAGCATTTAGGACAGATTAGGGTAGCTAGAAAAAGGTAACAGGGAGAAAGACCAGTTGGGAAGCTAAGAGGGTATAGCCTTGTTTAAAAGAAGAGAAATTATATGTAGGATACTTGGATTAAAAAAGAGTGCACGGATGTCAGAAATGCTGAAGAAAGAAAATCAAGAGAAGGTGAAGCTAATGTGGGAGAGGAAGGGATGAACTGGAACAGGTCAAAAATTCTCGGCCAGCTGCAGAGGATCCTGAGACCTCAAAAATAATACCCAGTGGTGGCTCCATAGTGTAGTAGTTAGCACATCTGCTTTACATGCAGAAGGTCCTGGGTTCACGCCCGTAGTGGAGCCACGGGTGCACCTGGATCCCAGGGTGTGCCTGGCCCCCCAGATGTGCCAGGCCCTGGGTGCACTCAGCAAGCATGTGGGAGGAGACAGACACCTCTACTTCAGAGATCCAGTTCTTAAGGGAAAATGGCAACATCCACAGGTCAGAGGTGGAAGGGAGTGGAATTAAAGAGAGGAATAAAAAAAAAAAAAAAAGGATAACACCCGCCAAATGAGATCCAGGAAAGGGGCAGAAATTTGGGATTGCAGAACACCTGGAGTGAGGGAGGTATGCATCAAGAAGTCCCCAGGATCCTGCCCACTTGGCTCTGGGCCAGTCCTGTCTTTCTAGAACAAAGACACTTCGGGGGGTCAGAAATACTTGAGGAAGACCTTGCAAAAGGAGGCCTGGGAAGTCTGATCTGGCTCTCTCTGTGGAAGCCATTAGATATTCAGCACTTCATTTGTTTCCAATTCTTGTATGAGTGTAGCTCCAGGCTGTGGGGTGAGAGGCTCCTCTCTGACGTAATCAGGAAGCAGCTGCAAAATTAAGGAATCCCTCATGACATCATAAAAAGGGTCGATGGTTTACTGGGGAAAGTATAAAAATTAATTACATATTCCCACATGACTCCATTCCCCTAAATCTGTACACACTCCCTCCTACCCTCTTATTCTCTCACCAACAACATCCAGAAGACACTTCACCCAACAGGTTACAGAAGGGCAAACAAGACCCAGGAAGAGAAAATTCTCTGATATACCCACTGTCCCCCCATGCATTTGGAACTTAACAAGTGATGCCTCATCTTGGAATTTTTATACATGTAACATGTTTCCCAACAAAGTTATAAGCCCCTTAAGGAAAACAGCGATGTCAAGACTTTATGTCCTTGAAAATTAGCACCATGAAGTGAAGGTTCAAGAAACATTTGTTGTTTATAACTGTAGGTATACATCCCTCTCATTTGTGAATCCTAATCATAAATAATATAATTCCACTGTGGCAGAAATAATAACTAAGATATATCAAGACCTGTGTTAGGCACAAAACATTTATATATTATCTTAAAGCTTTACAAAAAATTTGCAAAAGAGTATTATTCTGTCATAAGAGGGAAAGAAAATCATTTCTGACAGTTGAGGAAGCAGACCCAGAGAAGTTAAAATGACTTGCCCAAGGTCATAGAGCCAGTAAGTGTCAGAGCTGGGATTTGAATTCAAGCCTATCTACTCTTATATCCACAGTTTCCATACCTGGCTTTTGAATGCCTGTGATTCAAGCTTCAAACTCCAATTTCTCCTTTTTCCTTTGCTACAAACATGAAAACTTCGGGCTACTCCAACCACAGTTCTGCACAAAAAGCTTTGAGATACCAAATATGTGGAAACCGAAATTTAAAACATAATACCATTTATAACAGTGACAAAAAAACCGAAATAGGTATAAATTTAACAAAGTATGTATAGGATCCCCATGCTGAAAATTACAAAATACTGATGAAAAAAATCAAAGACCTAAATAACTGGAGACACTTCCCATGTTCATAGATTGGAAGACTCTTTGTAGACATTGTAGAGATCTCAGTTCTCCCCATAAAGATCTATAGACTTAACCCACTGACTACCAAAATTTCAGCAAAGTTTTTTGTAGACAAAGACAAGCTTATTCTATAGTTTATATGAAAACTAAAATAATTTTGAAAAAGAACAAAGTGGGAATGATCATTCTTTCCAAGGTTAAGTCAAAGGAAAAAGGATAGCCCTGTCAACAAATGGCACCACTCACAAGCAAAAAAAAAAAAAAAAAAAAAAAAAAAAAAAAAAAAAAAAAAAAAAAAAAAAAAAAAAAAAAAAAAAAAAAAAAAAAAAAAAAAAAAAAAAAAAAAAAAAAAAAAAAAAAAAAAAAAAAAAAAAAAAAAAAGAACCTTGACCTAAGTCTCACACCTTATATAAAACTTAACTGAAAATAGATCAAAGACTTAGATGAAAAACATAAGACAAAACTTTTTGGAAAAATAATAGAAGAAAATCTTCAAGATGTAGGACTAAGTAGAGTTCTTAGACTTGATACCAAAAGTGAAATCTATAAAAGAAAAATTGATATGCTGAATCTTATAAAAATTAATAACTTTTACTCTGCAAAAGACTCTAAGAGGATGAAAAGAAAAATTAGACTGGGAAAATATATTCATAAATTATACATCTTACAAAGGACTAGTATCTAGACTACATAAAGAACTCTCAAAACTCAGCAGTAAGAAGACAAACACTCCAATCAGAAAACGGGCAAAATATATTAAATAGACACTTCACCAAAAAGGATATTCAGATGAAATATAAGCACATAAAAAGATATTCTCTATCACTAGCCTTTACAAAAATAAAAATTAAAACTACAATGAAATATCACTAAACATCTACTAGAATGACTAAAACAAAAATGATTAAAACAAAAAATAGTAACAAATCGAAAAAGCTGGTGAGGATGCAGAGAAATTGAATCATACACACACTGCTGATGGAAATGTAAAATGGTACAACCACTCTAGAAAACAGTTTAGCAATTTCCTTTAAAACTAAAAATGTGCTTATGATATGAACCATCCCAGCAATCATACTCTTGGATGCTTATCCCAGAAAAATGAAAACTTATTTTTTTGCAAAAAAATCTGTATACAAATGTTCATAGCAACTTTATTCCTAATAGCCTAAAACTGGAAACAACTCAGAGGTCCTTCAATGGGTAAAATGGTTAAACTGTAGAAATAGCCATACCATGGAAAACTGCTCAGCCATAAAAAGGAAAAAAAACTACTGACATATGCAGTAACAGGGCTAGAACATCAGGGAATTATACTAAGTGAAAAAAGCCAATTTCAAAAGGTTACATATTATATGATTCCATTTATAGGATTTGGGGATGGAATGGGGCAGGGATGGTTGTCAAGGGGTAGCATGAGGGAGCTTTGTAGTGATGGAACATATGGAGCTACCTATATGATAAAACTGCACAGAACTACACATGCAAACACAAACAAGTGCAGGTATAACTGGTAAAACCCGAATAAGGTCTGTGGATTTTACCAATGTGAATTTCATGGTATTGATATTGCACTAAAGTTAAGCAAGATGCTAAAGTACACAGGACCTAAGTGTACTACTTTTTTTTTTACAACTTCCTGTGAATCTATAATTATTTCAAAATAAAGTTTAAGATACATAAACAAATACAAGTAAACAAATAAAACCCCCAAAGATCTAATATAGGATTCCAGAAACTTTTCTCTTTTACACAGAAAAAGGCTACACAGACATTTTGGGGATGTTGGGGACGTTTTCTCAATTAGCTGATGACTGTGTGCAGATGCTGCAGCCGCTTGTTTTCATCTTGTGCTGCCTTCACCTGAGCCACTAGAAATGCTCAGTTGTGTGGCTCCTTATCTGGACTGAGCAAAAACCTGCCAGGGGCAACCAAAAAGAAAATATGAAAAAAGAAGGGAAAGTTTAGGGGACACACAACTCCTGTCTAAAGAATAGGAGTAAAGCAAGAAAATATCATCAAGGCTATGTATGACTCACTGGATCACTAAAATCCATGTCAAGCAGCACAAAGTGAAGGTGATGAGAAAGTGAAGAAAGATGACAAGAAGAATGAATTGCAGAAGCTAAGTGAGCTGTTTAAACATGTTTTTGCTGCTCAAAAAATAAGTAAAGGTATAAATCTCAAACCCATGGTATGTGCATTCTTCAAATAAGGGCAATCAGGGAAAAATGTTGCTTAAAACATGAGCCTTAGCATTGTTTTCTTCATAAATAAAATTATACATTTTCAGTGTTGCACTGCTTTGGACCATTAATCAGATAAATATTAAGTTTTAAAAATTGACAAGATCAGCTGCAATATCATATTAAATTGATCCTTTCCCAATACATCTATAAAGATCAAACACTAAAGGAAATAGACTTCATTAAAATAATAATAATAAAACACTTGCTCTTCAAATGACAAAAATGAAGAGAAGCCACAATGAAAATTTTTCTAAATGAGAAAAAATAGCTGTAAAACATATCTGACAAAGTACTCAAACCTAGAATACATAAAAATCTCTTTCAACTTAATAATAAGATTTTTAAAATGAGCAAATACATGTGGATGGCAAATAAGTAAATCCTCAAAATACACTTATGATAAGATGCTCAATATTATTTATCATTAGGGAAATCAAAACCATAAATAAATACTCAAAAAGACAGAAATAGAATAACAAGCGTTGGTGAGGATGTGAAGTACCTGGAACCCACACACTGATTTGGGAATATAAAATGATACAACCACTTTAGAAAAACAGTTGTGAAGTTTCTTAAGAAGTTAAAACACACATTTACCCAATGACCCAGCTATACCACCCCTACAGACTTACTCAAGAGAAATGAAAGCGTATGTCCACACAAAGACTTATACTTGAATGTTCACAGAGGTTTTATTCATAACAGCCAAAAACTGGAAAAAACCCTAATGTCCATCAACAAGAGAATGACTAAACAAACATGGTATATCCATACAGTAGAAGATAGCAACAAAAAGAAACAAACTACTGAATCATTCAACATGGATGAATGTCATAATCGTTATGTGTAGTACAGAAGATGGGCGGGGAGGGGGGTCTGACAATCCTAGAAAATGCAAACTAATGTACAGTACCAGAAAGCAGCTCAGTGTGGGGTTTGGGAGGGGAGGGTCAGAGAAGAATGGATTACAAAGGGGCACAAGGAAACTTTTGGTGATGAAGAATATGTTCACTATCTTGGTGGTGATGGTTTCATGAATGTATACATATGTCAAAATTCACCAAATTGTATGCTTTATATATGTGTAGTCTAAAATGAACATCAGTTCATCTCAATAAAACTGGTAGCTTTTTAAAATAGAGAAATAATACTCTAAAGGCTAGTCTGACTCATTTCAGATTTTAAGAGTTCATAACTTATAGTCTAATTTGATAAAGAAAACTGAACATCTATTGAGTGCCTACTATCTACCAAGGCCCTGGACAAGATATTTTGCATATTTTATCTAATCTGACACTTAGAAAACCCCTGCAAATTGGCAGTGACATTCCCTACTTTCCAGAGAAGGAAACCAAGCTTTAAAGAGGATAGGCTAACTTTCTTCATCAAGAAAATGATAAATAGCTGAGTGGAGAATTCAGATCCTTGACCTGGTTGATTCCAAAGCGTTATAGCATTTATAGCATTACAACACAACTGCTACTTTCCAAAGGTGAGAAAATGATCTACAGAAGTACTAGGTCTCCAGAGGACAGTTTGGGTTTCCCTCCCCCTTTATATGGCACTCTGGGATCAAGAAATGTCACTGGGACCCTGTCAATACATCTTGGCAAGAGAGACAACATAGAAGTGCTTAGTTTTTTCTAGAAAATACCCATGCAATTTAGAAATGATACTCCTATGGATTTTCTGGGAAATCAATCAATCAATCAATCAATCAATCCCCAGTCAAAACACACTCAGTCCATTTCTACCCTATTTGTGCCTTTGGATTGGTATTTTTGTCACTCAGAATTTCCTACGGCATTCAAGGGTTAGTCAAAAACATGTCCTCTCTTGGGCACACAGAGCTGCTGTCAACACAATGCCATGTTGGCAACAGCTGTGTTCCTCAGGAATGGAGCCCAGCAGAAGAGGGCCTGCCATTTATCATTTCATTTGGAAGAGTTACAAGTAGATCTTGTAGGGCAGTTTCTGCTTCCACATTGCTTGCCAGAGATTTCTGAGAAGCTTGCCTCCCAATATCTGGGGGAATCAAAGGAAGAAAAAACAAGAATAGCAGCTTCTTAATTACATTAGTCAGGTTAAGTACCTATGAAATTCCATCAGAACTTGTGTCAGAAGTTAGTGAAGGTTGTAGAAAAGAAGTGGAGGCAGCTTCTTGAGAGGCATGCTCATCAGCCAACCTAGAAAAAAGCTTTTGCTACAACAGTGAGAAGAATTTAATATAGCTACATCCCTTCTGATAGAGCAGGCAGAGATTTGGCAGTTGATTCAGACTAACAGCTTGAAACCTGCCTTTGCGAATATGAAGTTTCAGGAGCAAGTAGGGCTTAAAGTAAAAATTAATGAGAGATAATACCTGCAGACATTCTGATTCAGAGAAAGCTCCTTTGATATGGGAGGCAGAGAGACAAGAAGAGTACTCAGCTTCCATATTAACAGATTAAACCAATTTCTTTCATTTCATGCCTTCTTGAAATATTTTAAAGTGCGGCAGAATTTGTAAACAATGCAAAAAAAAAAAAATTTCTGAGACAGGTAGGGCAGAGAGGTACCCAGAATAGGAAAGATCTCTTAGACTCCTGAGGAGCTTCCAGAAAGATTAGAGCCATCAAGCAAATTTTCAAGAGTACAGTCCTGAAAAATGGGGCCAATGATTAAGTCATAATTCTTGGGTGGAATCCTTGTGAATATCCAGATCTGCACATTCACGTGGCTCTGCTCCAGCAACTTAACCCTAAAAAGTTCCTCAAAGCTTTATAATGCAGGATCAATGCCCAGAACAGAGCGAGTAAGTATTGACTTCATCCACCCCCACCTACCATGTAACGTAGTTTTAAGCAGAAAAGAGGCCAGGAGAATAACAGCTAAATAAAGCAATTATGCCAAAGAAGAAAGTAAGAAAAGTAGCACTCAAAGATGACTAGAAACCCACTGAGGGGTTTCTAGTTAGTCCGGATTTACAAGCTTTATAAAGAACATCCCTGTTGGTACAGCCCTTCCAAATGTATATTCAGTCTGCTGACTAGTCAGTTGTCAACAATACTTACTGAAATCCATGTTCATTGTTTTAAAATAGAATTATACTTTTTTATTTACATTTACTCTTTCACACGTATTCCACAAAAGATTTTTGACAGCTTAAGACAAAATCATGTACAATGAAATAACATTGAAGTAGATGTAGAAAATCAGGACCAAGAAAAAGGAAAATACAAATATGTCAATCACATGGGCTAAAAGCCTGCCATGAACAAACTTAAAATTTACCTCTAATTTTCCTGGCAGTCAAAGCAAAAAAGGAAACACCAACAATTGTATAGTTATCATTATTGGAAAGGAGTAAATATATCAGTTCCTCAGGAAAAACAAATCTTTTCTCAGCATCAAGTTCTAAAATAATTTTTTTAAAACATAGACTCTATGCAAGGGATACTGTATGAAAAATGAATAAAGATCTTTAAAGGGTCTTTAAAACACATGGCCTCATATTACATATTGTTAAAAGATACCCAAGAAATAATATCCTAAAGTTCTCCGTGTGATGAGACATATGTGTCACAATCTAAAAATGTTTTTCCAAAAACACAGATATAAAAATATTTTCTATATTAATAGGTATACAGTGATTTAAGAAAATCTTTAAAACTAAGTTAAAATAATATTAAATTAGATAATTTTAAATTAGATGATAATTCTTATTCCAAAAAAATCCGTGAAGGGTTTAAGCAAAGATATCCCTGATGTATAATGTCATTTGTTTACCCAACATTCAGTATGTGACAGACACACTAAGGAAAACTCAAGTAAAAGTGCTATCTATATGCAGTAAATGACAAAAGACTGAAGTATTCTAAAATCTTTTTAAAAATCCTAAATACATGAGAAAGTGACATACGTTATGAAAGATTCTTATTAAAAAAAACAAATGATATATTAAAGCATATATTCTATTAAATATACACATACATAAAGACATATAGATACAAAAAAGAAATGATATAAACTGTAAAATTTATGAACATTTTGAGGGTATTTCTAAAACAAAAAGTACAACAGAATGCTATAAAGCAAAGAGATTTAAAGGCTAAATTTATTTTTGAACACTGGAATACAGAACAAAGCTCTATAATTCTGAGATTAGCATCCTCTGCCAAATAGTTTTTAAGTACCAGTTCAACTTCATTTTCTTGGTTAGATTTCCTCCATTTGGAGGGCAGAATTGACCTGCTTCTGCCTGGTTCAAAAGACCAGAGAGATTTATTTATAGAGCACTGCCTAGCTTCTTAAAAAGAGTCCACACCACAAGATAGTGAATAACAACAGTTAAAAAGAAATAAAATAGCAAACCTGCCTCTGTGGCCCCAAATGGCCATTCTTCTTTACCCACTCTCCAAAAGCCTACCTCTTTCCCTTCCATTATCTAAGTCCTTCCTTTAATACTCACCATATATTAAGTCTGTACTGTGCTGCTTGATAGGCCTCCTTCCTCTGGTCTTGAAGTATTTCTAACCATAAAATGTGCCAGGCATATGGCTCAAAGCTGCCCTAGCACAATATTTACAATCCATCAAGCTTCCCCCACCAGGTTGGAAATCCCACTAGAGCAGAGTCTATAGTGCTGACTCCAGTAAATTCCAACCACTTACCAATGTGCCTGGTCACCAGAGTTGATCTGTGCTGAGTAGTACCTCACTTAGTGCCGGATCAATTCATTTCCTTATTCATACAGTCAGCTTTTACTAAACAGCTACTACATAACCCGTGCTAGGCATTTAGCTTTCAAAGATGAAATCAAATATGAACTGAACCCTCAAGGAGTTGAAGTCCAATAGGATTCATGCATGTAGATAACTATAAATGAAAGAAGAAAGTGAAAAATATCTTTAGAGGTAAAGATATTGTGTGAAATGATATGAAGAAATTCACTGTGACAAAGTTTGGACAGGAAAAGAATGCAAACAATCTAAATGTCCATGAGTAGAGGACTACTTAAACAAAGTATAAGACATACATACAGTAGAACAGATGACCATTAAGAAGAGTGAGATACTCTATTTGTAAAAATACACATAAACAAAAATGATATATTTATTAAAGCTACTATTTATTTATCGAACCCTTACTAAATGTCAAGATGGAAAGAGGGCAGAGGGGCAAGCAATATGCAGAAAGAAGCAGAGGAGAAGGAAAAGGATTTCTTGGTTCCAATCCCTTCTGCAGACCTGGCTATATCCTTGTCCTCAAGGTCTTTGCAACACAATTCCTCTTCTTAAGATATTTCAAGATGGTTCTTGTTATTTTCAAACACTCTTTACACACAGGGTAAAGAAGAAAAAAGGTGGGTTGGCATTTGTCAAAATGCATCAAAATGAACATTTGAAATCTGGGCATTATTGTTTTATGTAAATTATACCTTGACTTAAAAATAGAAACAGGCTGAAACACACAGAAGACACTGGTACCAATAACAGAAATATTGGACATAGGAGGAACAGTTCTGGTGGGGCAGCAGATGATTTGGTGCACTGCCCAGATCACCTCTGGGACTAAAGCACTCATGCTTCCAACTGTTCAGAGTGTTGGCAACAGCAGATCTCAGCTGATCCCTATCCCAGACTTGCTCTCCACTGAAGAAATGCATCTCCCCAATGTCATTCCCCCTCCCCAGGAGTAATTCACACTCACTGGTTGACTGAAGGGTGGGCTGGGGTATGATTCAACCCCTTTGGCCCAATTCAGTGGGACTACACTGAAGGGTTAGCCCTACTCCAGAGCTCTATGCAGAACTGGCTAAGACCTTTGTTACAGCTGCAGTGCAGTTTAACTTCTCCCTCTGCCCCAACCTGCTTCTTTCACAGCCACTGAGAACAACTTCCTGGGGGGAAGTGCAAATCTCCATCTTAAAAGTTTGCTTCCACCTGATTTGCAATTTGTGAAAGACACAGTAAATAAATTTTTATTAAGCTTGAGATCCCAGGTGAAAATGTCCAACAAGAAGTAGGCTAAAGCTCAGGGTAAAAGATCTGGGCAGGAAAGAGATTTGGGAGCCATCCACAGAGAAGTGACAGTTAAAACCATGAGATTTTACAATAGACAAATGGGGAAAGACTGAAGAGAGGAAGGGGAGTAAGTGCTGATATTTAGGATGCTGGATAAAAAAACTAAAAACAAACAAACAAACAAAAAAAACCCTAAGAAATAGGCAGGAGAGAAGGGGAAAACAGAATACAAAGTCATGATCACTGAAAGCATTTCTAGAATACTGGCAGTTAAGAAAGGCAAGTGCTACCCAAAAAGCTAAGGATGAGACACTCAATGCTTAACAAAGCCCTGTTAACTGAATTGATTTGGACATACGGTCTGCAGGATACTCAGCTTTTGTGGAGTTGTCTTCATCAGTTACTGTCCTAGAGGACAGGTAGAGAATCTATCTGAACACTCTCAAGTAGACTCACTGTTAGGCTGGTCAGCAAAGAAAACCTGAAATGGCACAGTACGTAAACCTAAATGCCAAGACAGAGGTAACCTGCTTGAGCAATTTGTTAGAAACTCCATTCTAAAAGACTTCTTTCAAGAAAATTTCCAGGGATCTTCTGAACAAACAGCTGAGATCCTTGAGAAGGACCACTCTCCTTACTGAGCCAATTCAAACCTCAGTCAAACCCAATGACATTCAAATACATAGAACTAATTCTAACATTCTTTTCTTTTTCATGGACCATAAGTAATCACTTTTAGACATTAGCAACATCATAACTGCTTTGAATACAAACAAACTCCTCTTAGCCACAGTACCCTAAAGTAAGTAACAGACCACACAAACAACTAAAACCAATCCTTGGCTGGAGTAAACAGAATTTACCTTCTGTAAATAGAAAGAATTTACTTTCTACTTCTGTGCCCAACACAGCTATACAATATTCTTCAATGACTCACTGACTTTCCCTGTTTTCATTTGGGTGTGGCTGGGAGATCCCTACATTGACATCTCTTGCCTCAATTCCTCCTGCCCAACCTACAATTAAAGGCCAAGGCACAAAACATCTCAGACTCCCTAATGTGGCTATATTTCCCGTAGAGATCTGAAAACCTGCTGGAGTTTCAAAAGTCAGCACCAATTTCAAATCTCATCAGCATCTCTGAAAGTCACAGTTACCATACAGCTGAATAAAATATTTTTTCATAAATTTAACGCCAGCGTGTCTGTGTTTGGAAACTTTGAAAATAACATGTTGTATGGTTTACTGCACTGGAAAAGGTGCCAACAGAGTTTCAAAGGAAGGGAAGTGTATAACCGTTTCCTTTCAAATGCATTTTCCAATGGGATCCATTCAGGGTAAAGGCTGGAACTAACTAAAACATTATTAAAAACTGTTATGGAAAGAGACAGGGAGATGGAAAAAGATAGACCCAAAAAAGTGAAATACATAACCAAGAGTGAGACAGACATACAAGGAAAAGAAAGGGGATCTGGGCAGAGAGACAGGTTGGATAGGGAAATGGGGTGAGACAGAGTTTTGTCTGGCAGTTGCTGTTCGTGGTCTCATATTGTTGCAGATCAATCGATCAGGGCTGCAGTGCTGCTGGCCCAGTGGCACAAGACAAACCACAGAGTTGGCTTTAAGTTCGGCACTTGCGAACTGCTGACCTTCAGTTTTCAAACCAAAAATATTCTTTGGGAAACAGTAATACCAGGTTCAGCCCAACCAGCCAAGCAAAAACAAGGACTACTAACCTGAAGTAACACCCTATTCAGTTACATCAGGCAAAACCCTCACAGCCATCAACCGGGAAGTCTACAAACCTGAAACCACACCCCACCAAAAACTAACTCCAGGTTCTGACTCAACCAACTAGGCAATGATAACCAGAAATGCTAAAACAAGTGGCATGGTGTTTCAAGTTTGGCTTTACCAGTACCTATTCAAGCAGGAAGGCCAGTACTTACTTACAGAGCCAGAGATAAAGCAATTCATTCTCAGGTCACATGTGCATAACTCTGGTGGAATCTGCATGCAATGCTTAGAGGAGGGTTTGGTGCTGACCTACAAAGTAATTACATTTCCAGACAAAGAATTAACAAGTTGTAGTAAGTGAGATTTTTTGTTTTTGTTTTTTGCTAAATTCATCTAAGCTAGGGTGATGCTAAAATTGATCTCCTAAACTGGAATACTTACTTGTGAGAGTCAAAGTAATAACTCATAAATAGGGTCTGTTCCTGAACAAACCAGGACTTATCTTCAACCTAGCCTAAGCTGTAGTAGCTTTTCTTCTCCATGGGTCAATATTATAAAAATTTAGCTCAGAAGAAACTTTTTAAAAAGCCAGGATTGCTCCTGATTAGTGCCAAAGCACTTTCTTTGTGAGTTCCTCCAATGGAGAAGTAAACAAATCAATTAAGCTAACTGCAAAAACTAACAAGACAGACTGAGCTGACAATCAGAATTCTGGAGGTTAAAAATTCTAGGCAGCAGCTTCAGGGAGAAAAGGAAACTGTGCCACAGATGGAGCTGTTGAGGCTGATTTGCCAGGCCTCTGAGTGCTAGGCCCTGATGCCTTAGCCAGCTTCAAACAGGGGAAGGCGGGCAGACCTTGGTGCAAGTTTGCTGAGTTCCAGGCCATCATTCTTGAGGGTGTAATAACCATGGGCTGTAGCACACATGTTGAGGGATGAGGGAAAAAAATAAACAGAGAGACAAAAGAATGAGGATGCACTGCCAATTTCAATTGTGCAGCTTTTATTTTTAAATGCTTATCAAGCTGAGAGAGAGCAGAGTTCTTGGAAAACAAGGTTTCCTTTTTTCCAATGCCAGCGTAAAACACCCTCAAGGACGGGCACTGCACAGACTGTAACAACAAGGAACGTGGCTCTGCATCTTCCCGCAGCACAGTCCACCATGGGTCCCACGCTGCTCTGATTTCGGCTCAGCTGAGAACTTGAAATAACAGGCCCACTGCCTCTGGTAAAAACTGCTCTTTTTAAATTTTTTATTAATCTCCAAACTGGCTGTGTTAGAATTACGGGCCATTACCTACCAACTCTCTTCGCTAATAAAATAAATTTGTAAAAGGCCTAATTACTACTTTTACTGAACTACACTGCCTGGGGATCAAGTACAGGAAGCCGAGGGCTCAAACAGTTGTCAGCTAGGGGATGATGGGGAGGGGATTGGGGGAGGACCAAAATTTACCAGGAGAGAACATGAGGTCCACAGAAGAGTCTCAGAGCCCATACCCAAAAAGAAACTAAAGGGCACTAACCCTGTTTTTGTTCTAAATAGTGCCGTGAGGATCCATGCCTTCATGGCATTTGGGGAGGCCTGTCACGAGTTACACAGGCCTATGCTGCCCACGCCCAGCTCAGCAGTAAAAGAGTACTGCAGTCCAAGACTGATGGATACAGGCTGGACTCCCAGAAGACAGCCTGGCAGAGGCTGACCAGTAAGGAAACAAACAGCCATCCTTTCCACCTATCACACTCTATCCTTCCACCCCAATCCAGACACCCAAAGAGGAAAAACAAACAAAACAACAAATGCAGGCAATTGCACAAGAGCTTTATCATGAAGGCGAGGCTGACTACAACTTCTGGGCTGTGCCCTGCACCTCATCCCAGAACACTGATTACAAAGCTGGAAACATTACTCACATGCTGAGCCAGTCGGCCCCTCATCCAGGGCTGGTGCTGAGAAGTCTGACTAGGAACCAGCAGTCAACTCTGACACACTTATTTATAATAAAAGATGTGTATTAAACAAACTACTCCAACCTTAGATAAAAAGGAGAAAACATAGACTGTCATTCTTAATTGTCCACAAAGAATTCTCCTAGCAAATCCCATGCATTTTGTGGACTTCGATAAGCAGTATTTCTGCTCCAGAGAACATCATGGCCAAATAATCTCCTTTTTAAAGAATTCTGATAAGAGACCCTGCTATGGCAGGTAAGTTAAACCTGTGGCAGACATCCCTTTTGGGTATGACCAGACTGGAACATGGTATTTCACTGATGCAGAGAGGTCTGCACTTACTCTCTGCATGCCACATGTTTAACCCTAAAGAACTGAGGAATGCTCTCGACAGGAAAAACACAGCAGCAAATGCTATGATACCAAAGCCACAATTCCATGGGCCCCTGGAGTCTCTCAAACTAAGCTGCCAGCTAGGGAGCTAACACTAGCTTTGGATAAAATGCAGCTCTGGTAGAGTAATTAATTTTTTTCTTAACTGGGATTACATTAATTTTCAAGGACTAATGGAGTCCAGCTGTAATGGGAAGAGCGGCTGCTGATGCACAAAGGCACTTGTGCGTACAACATTATAAACACACACATACACACATACAGACCTATAAAAAGGATCCACTATAACAGGATATTTTTAGTTTCTACATTGCTGCACTAAAAATACAGCCCTGGCTGATACATCATGGCAGAACTATTCTCTCTCTGTCCCTTCAGGAACAGTTTAAAACATTTATTTTTGTTTCCTTTTGCAATGGTCAGAGTAGAGAGAGAAAATAGCAACTCATTGATAAGAGGAAACGAGAGAGACATGAAAAATTGAAAACTACCTAAAAACTCATGGAGAGGTTTATTTTATTAGTTCTTAATAAATATCTTGCAGATTTCCTCAGGAAATACACCAGATCACATGTAAAATAGTTTGATACTGATGTCAACTGCATCAACATATGAAGTCTATTAGGGTGAAGCCGCAGCAGGGTGATCAGCGTGCTGAAAAACTCCACAGTACTGGGGGGCGGGGGGGAGATCTCACGGCCTTCCAAATTCTTCGAGAGGTAAAAAAGTCAGCCAAGACGCAGAGAGAGAGAAAGAAAGAAAGAAAAAAAAAGATCCCACATCCTGCTTTCAGCTGCCAGCAATGTGAAGTGCCCAGAGATTAATTCTACGTCTGGCCTGGAAATGTGACTTTAAAGCATGAGGGAGGGGAGTTGGGGTGAGGATAGGGGGATGAGGAGGAAAGAGGAAAGAGAAGGGCAGGCTAACTGAGGCTGGCAGCAGGCCACCAACCCCCTCCCAAGCCATGTTTCAATGTAGACAGAAGTAAACCCCAATAGACAGCAGCGCCTCAGCCTGCCAGGGCCTTACACCAGCTGCAGTGCATCTCGCGCTCTCCACTCAGCCTTAAGAACAGATGTTCCCTACAGCATCACTTCCGCTAGACTTTCTTTTAAAGAAACAGCACACATATGTTGAGGCCTTTCCACCACTACCCAATAGGACATTCTTTGCCTTTAAGGGCCTCAAAGCAAGGGCAAAACTCTGAAAGCAGGTACCACAATGACTGAATGAGCTGCTTCAGTCTCTCTCAAAAAGAAGCATCCTTGGGCTAAAAAGCATTAGTTAATTAACAGGAATTTCTTTACAAATTTGGCTTCCTATTGTCTTCAAAGAAGAAAAAGGGCCCTCATAGTTTGGGGCTAAGAAAAAAAAGGGGTAAAATATGTCTGATTTTAATCCTGGTTTCTCAAAGCAATCTATGGTAGCATTGTCATCAGTGTGTTCCGATGGCTTTATCATCATGTAGTTCACATAAGGCAGTCTTAAAAGAATTTTTAAAAAATTAATTTTACTGAGCTAAATTACTTAGCTGCAAAAAAGACATTAATTTTTAAAGAAATGAACAGTTTGTTAATTTCTTATATGCTTAAACCCCTTCTATACAATCCCAGACCATGATATGTTAACCAATCAATCATTATTAAGTACATAATCTTGAAGTCAGCCTTAAACACTGTTAGAGATTTAATAAAATATCATAGGCTATTGTTCTCATGGAGTACATATTCTAGTTAAGGAATCTGTGCATTTTATGAAGCTAAAATAACAGCACTTTTTAGAATAGCTGAGTATTCTTTAGTTGGTCTATCAGGTTGTTGGTTCTTCTGGAATGAATAAAAGAGAGAAGAATCAATAATGTCAACAGAAAACGAAGCAGTTAGTAAACCTTCAAAACCAAAGTTGCTTTGTCTGAAATTCATGGTCAAGAGAGGAAATAGAACCTTCTCTTAAGGAAAGGAGAAAAATACCAGCAATCAGTGGTAAACATACTATGGTGAGAAGGTTTAATTCAACAAATATTTCTTAAATGTCTTTTATGTACAAGGTACTAAATGTAGAAACAGATTTAGAAGAGGTTAGTAAATTGCATGATATAGCAAATAACAACCAGAATTAGGACCTACCTTTATCTAACTTCAAATAAATTTTTATCATTACATTTCTAAAAATACATTCCTTATTACAAAAATACTGTGATCATTACAGAAAAGTACAAAAACAGAGAGGAAACAAAAGAAGAAAATTAAAAATGTCCATAATTCCACAATCCTAGAGAATCGTGATTAAGTTCTGATCAAGAGCCATCAGTCTTTTTATAAATGTATAGATATTATTTTATAAAAATGTAATTAATTGCAATGTTCATAATCATGGTACCACATTGCTTGCAGAGAAAGGAGAGATCATGTTGTTGGTAGCTAACTCCACCCCAAGAGTCAATCACCCAGAAAACAGAAACATCATGACCTTACTTCCCATACTGGGCAGCATACATCTGTTCTATCCCTGTATCTCTGAGTTCCTTAAAGCAAAGAAATGTCAAAAATATTTATACTCTACATCCTGAACATCCCTGAGTCCAAGATAGTGAGGTGTACTGACTTACTCAGCAGTAATGCTGCCCTTAATACACCTTCTACAGTGCTTCCAAAGCCAAGACTAACAATGAAAAGGGCCACCAGAGATTATGAGAAATATCTGTATCCAAATGTCTCTGGCAGAGTATGGTCCCATGAGATGGTGGCTTGTGGGTCCCACAATGGCACTGCCTTACTCCCCTGCTGTTCAGCTCAATAGATGGTTTATTCCAAGAGCCGTTACTTCAATATAAAGACATACTTCCTTAATAACATTCTGCACAGAAAATTCATTCATTAGTAAAAAGTAAAAGAGCCACAAAAAGCAACCAGGCTCTTTCCTCCATGAAATGGCAAGACAACATAACCACTCACATATTCATGCTATTCTCCAAGCATGAGCTATTATTCCCAGCTGGCAAGTTGTCACCTAAGGTGAGATGAGGTGAAAGGTCTGACCCTGACAATGTAGTTCATGATGACTCCAACCTTACCCCACTCAAAGTAATGTATAAAAATAGGCTGATCTACTCTCACAATGTGTCACGTTATTTATGTAAAGTTCCTCACTTCTACCTAAAAATGGTGCTGGAATTCCCTACAGCTGATGGAAATGAAAATTACTGTAGAACTAGTTAAAAATTTTTCCAGTGGAAAGGCTTTAAGCTTAAGAGTAATGGAATAAATCACAAAGGAGAAAAAGTGACACTTTTAATTATATAAAATTTAAAAACCTTTATATATTAAAAAATAATTAAAAACCAAATATAAATAAGAAAATTATCAATGAATTTAAAAAGGTCTTGCTTTATATATAATATCTTTAAAGCTCAAATAGATTGATACACAAGATACTAGGCTGGAATAGAAAAATGAGCAGAGGACAAGACTATCAAGAACAATAAATGATTAATAAACTAGGAAAAAAATGTTCATTCTCACCAATAATCAAATAAATGCAATTTAAAACAAGATAGGTTGGAAGACAGTTTGACAGTTTCTTATAAAACTAAACACTGCCTTACCATATGATCTAGCAATTGCACTCTTTGGTATGTATCTAAACGAGATGAAAACTTATGTCCACACAAAAACCTGTACACAGATATTTACAGCACCTTTATTCATAATTGCCAAAATTTAGAAGGAACCAAGATATCCTTCAGTAGGTTAACAGATAAACTGTGATATATTCAAACATGAAATATTATTCAGTACTAAAAATAAATGAGCTATCAAGCCATGAAAAGACATGGAGGAATGCATGTTACTAAGTAACATGAATATTACTAAGTAAAAGAAGCCAATCTGAAAGTGCTACATAGTGTATGATTCCAACTATATGACATTTTGGAAAAGGCAAAACTATAGAGACTGTTAAAAGATCAGTGGTTGCCAGAGATTAGGGGGAGAGAGAAATAAACGGGCAGAGCACAGATGATTTTTAGGGCAATGAAACTCTTCTGTATGATACTATAATGGTGGGTACATGTCATTACATATTTGTCAAAACCCACAGAATTTACATCAAAAGTGAGCCTCAATGTAAACTATGGACTTTAGGTGATAATGATGTGTCAATGTAGGTTAATCAATTGTAAGGAATGTACCACTCTGGTTCTGGATATTGATAGTGGGGGAGATTGTACATGTTTAAGGGGCAAGAAGATAAATGGAATCGCTGTACTTTCCAATCAATTTGCTATGAACTTGCATACTGATAACATGAATAACCATGGAAAGTTGTCACCCTTTGAAAACTGACATACATGCTTTGGAAATAGTCAAAAGCTGCTTGGAACAAGTTTCAAAACAAAGGATGGTAGCAAGCTAAGCGATGAAAAACAATTTTTTGCATGCTGTATAATGGCTCTGAAGGCCATTACAAGGACTCCCAGAGACATCTTTAATGATGGCAATATCAAATAAGTAATGCCTTTTCAAAAGGACAACTTTAATAGTTAAAACTTATTTGGATGCTTAAGTTTCAGTGTTTATTAAAAATAAACTTTGTTTATATTGCTATGTCCTATTATTCCCTTTTCAACCCACTGACAAATTTAGCATTTTGTTAAATCTAAAGAAACCAATACGGACCTTGATAAATATTTTACAATGTCACTACCTACAGGAAATTAAAACTGGCATAACCTTGACATTACTAAATGAAATTTTAAAAATTTGCTAAAATTTTATAATTCATATTACATGACTAATTAAAATCTTTTATCAAGGTGAATTTTGGAGGACAACATTAATTATCAAAAGTTTTAATTCCTAAAATAATGAGTTTCAGAGATAGACATTTAAATAATGTTCCCTAATATCCATGTGCAAATGTGTTTATGACACAAATCTACTAGTCTGTTTAAAAATTATTTCTTTATATTGACTTATGTTCAACATGTTTCAGTAATTTCTGTTGTAAGGAGAACCTGAAGTAGCATGTTGCCACACAATTAACTAGATCACCCACGTGGTGACCTTAACCACTTGGTATCACAGCTGGAGACTCAAAACTGACTGCCTCTTGATTATATGTTTGTCCTTTTGATGGTCTAGCCTTAAGTAATAAGTGGGAGAATTGCATTAGTAAATGAATGTGTTTGTATCCAATCTTCCTTGTCATTCTAATAAATATTCATTAAAAAAAATTTGCTATGAACCTAAAACTTCTCTAAAAAATAAAGTCCATTAAAAAAAGATTTTCTTCTATCATTTATATAATTTATGAATACCTACATCATGCCAATAATGGTAAAACATTAAAAATAATGCTAGAAAGAGGTGGTAGTTGGGCATTCTCACTGTTGCTAAAAGTGTAAGCTGGCACAACTTCTTAAGTAATCTAGCATCACATATCAAAAGTGTTAAGACTTCATCAATGTTACCAATAAAATTAATTAAAAAAAAAGAGTTAAGACTTCAAAACTTTTAACCCCAAAACTGAGCTTCTAAAAATATATTCTAATAAAACAATATGAAATACAAAGTTTTTATGTACAAAGATCTTAATTACATCATTATTTACAATATTAGAAAAGTGAGAAAACATGTCCAAAAATAGGGTAATGATTAAATAAATGTTAAAATATTCATGAGAACATTATTCAGCTATTAAACACGTTTACAAAGAATTAGCAATAATCACACCTCAGAAAAACCTCATTGGCTACGATACTGCCACTTGTGCAAAGCTTACAAAGAATTTTATAACTCAACACTTATAGTAAGTGAAAACAGTAGAATCAAACATTTTAGATTCATTCAGTTTCCTTTTAACTGTATTAAAAAAACATTGGATACATACATACACACATACGTACATACAGGAAGGAAGGAAGGAACAGCACTGCTGGGAAGTTGGCTTACAGGTAGTTTCCACCTTTTTTCTTACTTTTTTACTACTCAACAAAACCCAAAATGTTAAATCTTTAAAAAAAAAATTATTTAGTTTTCATAAAAAGGACCGTTACTCCAGTATGGTGAAAGTAAAAATATGGTAAATGAATAGAGAAAAAGAAATAAATAATATTTATAGGCAGAAAGAAAGGATAGAGAATAAATGATGAAAGATTTAGGAGACCAGAAAAAACAGAACTTATGCTGTTCTCAAAGAAATTTTCCTTTTCAGAGCCCCAAAGACA
This sequence comes from Macroglossus sobrinus, assembly GCA_004027375.1. Taxonomy (NCBI): domain Eukaryota; kingdom Metazoa; phylum Chordata; class Mammalia; order Chiroptera; family Pteropodidae; genus Macroglossus; species Macroglossus sobrinus. The sequence goes on along the minus strand of PVKZ01000979.1, from coordinate 190,883 downwards.
CTGACTCCAGGACTAACTCAAAATACTAAGGCATGCCTAAGTATTTTAATTTAATACCAGGATACAAAACATGCATTTGAAAATTATATTTTCAGAAATATCACCTTAACAAAAAAACAAGGAAAGACAATAAGAGTATGAGCTATGACCTAGATAACAGATATCCTTGGCCTTGCCATTCAATCTTCATTGCCCAGACAGACTTGCTGACAACTTTATTCTTGACTTGAGCTCAATTAAAAACATATTTATTGAGAACTTAGAGCACACTAGGCACTGTTCTAGATGCTTAAAATACATCAGCGAATAAAATAAGTCAAGGATCCCTATCTTCAGGGAGCTTACATTCTTACAAAGTAGTAGCAGGGGAGGATAAGTAATAAACATATACACAAAATAAGTTATCTAGTATTTAGAAAATAAGTATTATGTAAAAAGAAAGCAGAGCAGGCTAGGAGATCAGGTGTATAGGGTGAGAGTGCAGCAGTATTAATAGGATCATCGGGGTAGGACTCATGGAGGCAATGTTTAAGCAAGGACTTATAGGAAGTGAGGTATCTGCCATGCAGATAGCTGGAGGCAGAGCATACCAAGTAGAGAAGATCGCTAAGGCAAAGGCTCAAAGGTGAGAGAATCTCTGGTTTATCAGAGGACCTGCAAAAAGGTCAGTCTGGCAAAGCAGAGTTAAGGTAAGCTAGAAAAATAGTAGTGAATGAGGTCAGAGAGAGGCAATGTAAGAGGTGAGGAGAAGGGGGAGTTCTATATTGGAAAGCATTGTAAAAACTATGGCTTTTATTCTGAGTAAAATGAGAAGCCAGTGGAGGATTCTGAACAGAGTGACATGATCCAATACTTTTAAAAGACTCACTACTGGAGAGAGGAAAGGAGAGAAGCAAGCAGGGAAAGGGAGAGAAAGAAATGTGTTGGGGGTGGGGGAGGCAGAGGTAACAAAGAGATTACTTAGGAATTTAAAGTCTTTGTGGATTGTTCTCTTCTTGTTTAAAAAGTTTTCTCCACAAGGGATATTTCAGGCTATGTTTGCAAAGAAGGTTTTCTCTTTCAATGTGGAATCTTAAAAAAGAATGGGTTAATGGCCTGCAATGTGTCCTTCGTAGGCATCTCAAAATAATGATTAACAAACATTTCTTTCTCTCTGTTCATTACTGTGACATGAGTTCTGGGCATCACCCTCTCTCAGGGGAGAGGTGAAAAGGAGGTTATGCAGAATAAGCAATGATAACAGGATGACGTCACAGGTGTGCCTCAAAGAAGCCCCCAGTGAGTTCAGCTCATAACCACTCTACAGTGATTTACTCTACCCTGCCAACACCAGCTGGAGAAGGGAAGATGAAAGCTGACACTGCCTTAAGCCCTGGGCAGGCATTATAAGACCTTTTTCTCTCCATGCCCCTGTCAGCCCCTCCCCCTCTTTAAACCCCTGATCCTTGCTTCAGAAGCCAAAGTGTGAACAGCACGTGTCTGGATTTCAGAAACCTGCCCAGCAGTTGGAATTTCCCTGCAGCGTGTCAATTGCTGCATCTGTTGTTGGCACTTGGGGCAAGGGATCACATGGGCATTTTCTGGAATAAGCTTCAAGATGGGAGTCTGATGTCTGAAGAGGGGACTAAAGAAGCCAGAAAACCCCAATTATAGTAAGTAAATTCCTAAATTATAACAATCTGCCTTCTAAAAAGGAAACTGAGACACACAAGCAAACCAAATAGCTCTAAGAACAGAAGTAGACAAGAACAAAAGCACAGCATTCTGACTAATGGAAAGGACTTTATGGGCCAATAGGGTTCACCAGATATGTAATGTAATGTGGCTGAACCTAGAGAGCACTTTTTCCAGATCTCCAGCTAATACCCTTTTAGTAAGAAATAGCTTCTATCATTTCAGTTGCAAACCTCCCTCCCCCCACCCCTTTGCCTTTCTTCTCCACCCAATTAGTTCTCTAAGTAGTTTATACCAGGGGTCCCCAACCTCCAAACTGTTACCAGTCCATGGCATGTTAGGAACAGGCCACACTACAAGAGGTGAGCAGCTGGCAAGGGAACAAAGCTTCATCTGTATTTGCAGCCCTAGCACTAGCATCACCACCTCAGCTCTACCTCAGATCATCAGGCATTAGATTCTCATAGGAGCACCAGTCCCTGGTGCCAAAAAAGGTTAGGGACCACTGGTCTATACCTTGAACACCTCCTGGAAAAATTTAAAAACATAAGCCCAGTAACACCATCTGCCATAAAACCAGACTGTAGGAACTGAAAAAAGAGTTAATCTTTGAAAGAGCAGCCTACATGGCACTTGCCACCCTAGATACAGGTACCTAGTTACACTGTTGACAGGCAAAGCTAAAAGAATGCTGGAATCTGATGGTAAAAAGAAAAAAGGAATCACAGCTTTTCCTATAAGTAGTACTGCAGGCAGACTAGGTACCTAGATCTATTCTCCCAATCAAACAGCAAAGTACCTTAGAAAAAGTATTTTTAAAACCGTTTTAGAAAGCACTGATGACCATAGGAATCTTCTGGTCAGGGACTGAATAAAAATGGGAAACTAGAGATTTAAGTGTGAAGTGTAGCCAGCCTTTACCCTAGGAACATTTGCTATCTGATGAACTTGAGCTTTGGTTTCCAAAGCTTCATGAGTACTAATCAACCTAAAAGGATGCCCAAGATTTCTGCCATAAAGCTGGGATCTCACAGAGCTACATCCAAAGTATACTGAATCAGAAATAACCCTCAGCCCCTTGAGAAGACAGCTGGAAAACTGACTATATCAAACCCTGGGGGCTAACTAGAAAAGAGAAAGAAACTACACTGAAAATATAGACTGCACACTAACTAGTCCTCACAAGGATGTGCAGTCTGAATTCATATCTGAGTGGTCTGAAAACCCTCAAGCAGATATTTTAATTCATATTAATTATTTTAGACTGCTACACCAGGCTGTGGACAAAAGTGAACTCAAATCCTTTTCCTATTTTTACCCTGGGTCTCCAAAAATTCTCACAAATGAAACCCCACAGAAAATATGCTGATTACAGGAAAAAAAAATTAAATTACACAAGAAAAAATTTAAAAGGCACTTAAGCAACAACCAGCAGAAACAAGAGATTATCAGAAACCTAAAAGGACCTCTTAATCATAATCTCTAAAATAACAATGTTTAATATATTTTAAAGAAATAAAAGACAAGCTCACAAATATGTTTGGAGAATAAGAAACTATAACGAAAGAGCGTATTTGAAGGGGAAAAAAAATCTCAAAATAAAAAATAATTAAAATACAAGGCTCAGTGGGGCATATTTAACAGATTTGATATAGCCAAGGAAAGAGTCAGTGAACTGAAAGACACAGTTAAGGAAATTATCTGGAATGGAGCACAAAAAAAAGTGTCAGAAAAATGAAAGAAGTTTAGGGGACATTAAAGACTGAGTAAGGTCTAATGTATGTCTGTCTAATCAGTCATAGAGAAGAAAAAGCATGGGCAGGTATACTATTTAAAAAATTTTCTGAAACTGCTTAAACCAACTCACAGATACATAAAGCCCAACAAATCCCTAGCAGAAAAAAATAAATACAAACTTAGACAAATCATTACAACTGCAGAACATCAAAGTTTTTAAAAAGTCCTAAAAAGCACCCAGAGAGAAAAGAAAGATTAATTTTAAGAGAGAAACAATTAGACTGATAATTGATTTTTAATCAGCAACAGTGAAAGGCCAGAGGCAGTATTGTCTTAAACAGACAATAACTGTTAAGCTAGAGTTCTATTCTCAGCACATACCAATAAAAGATCTTTTAGGAACAGAAAAAATAAAGACTTTTTTAGACAAGTAAAATAAATGAAAAGGTTTGTCATCAAAAGAAATTCACTAAATAAATTCTAAAGAATATACTTAAGGCAGAAAGAAAATGATCCCAGGTGGAAGGTCTGAAATAAAAAAAAGAATGAAAAGCAAGGAGCATCTTGGTGAGTCCAAATAAACACAATCAAAATTAATAATAATAATAATAATAATAATAATAATAATAATAAAACAAATGAAACAAAAATAAAAACAATAATTTGCCTTGTAGGGTTTAAAAAGAAGAATTAAAATATATGAGAGGCATATAAACTGGAACAATAAACTGAGAAAAATTTAAGCATTCTATGGTCTCTGTATTATTTCAGTAAAAATGGTGAATAACTTTTGACTTCTGGCAAGGTAGTATGCATATTTTAATTTTTAGGGTAATCAGAAAAAAGATACTAGTGGAAGGAGGAGAAAGGGGATGAAGAATGGGGGGAAAATCCAAGAGAAAGGAGAAAAAAATAGGTAGGAGAATGGGAAAACACTGGAGAAAATATTTGTAAAATACTTATCTGAAAAGGGGTTTATATCCAAATTACCTAAAGAACTCAAAGCTTAACAAAGACAAACAATTTGATTTTTAAAATGGTCAAACTAGTTGAATAGACACTTGCCAAAGAAGGTATATTAATGGCAAATAAGCACATGAAAAGTCACTCATCTTTCTTAGTCATCTAGGAAACATGAATTTAAGCCAAAATGAAATAGCAGTGCACATCCACTACAATAGCTAAAGTAGAAGAGACGAACAATACCAAATGTTGGCAAGGATACAAAGAAACTGAAACTCTCACACACTGCTGGAAGGAATGTGAAATGGTTCAAACACTCTGGAAAACTGCTTAGCAGTTTCTTATAAAGTTAAATATTTACTGTATGACCCAGGAAATCCACTTCTAGGTATTTACCCACAGAGATGAAAACATATTCACAAAACACTTTCATACAAATGTTCATGGCACTTTTATTCATAATAGCCTCAAACTAGAAACAGCCTAAATGTTCATTAACAAGTAATTGGATAAATAAAACTGTAGTATATCTGTACAATAGAATACTATACAGTAATACAAAAGTATGAAATACTTATAATATGTAACATGAATAAATCTCAGAAACATTACCACTGAGCAAAGAGCTAGACACAAAATAGTACACACTGTATGATTCCATTTATATAAAACTAGAAAAGACACATCCAATGTATAGTGACAGAAAGTAGATCAGTGGTTTTCTGGGGACAGGTAGAGATGGAGATGACTGATGGACACAAAGAGAACTTTAATGGAATAAAGAAAATGTTCTGTAACTTGATTATGATTAGTTACTTAGATATGTAAATTGGTCAGGTTAATTGAAATATACACTTAAAATGAGTGTATTTATTATATATAAACTTTACTGCAATTAAATTGATTTTTTCAAAAGGATGGTATAGTATATAATCCAAATATACCAATAATTACAATAATTGTCAATGGACTCAATGCTCATCACAGCCCCACAGAGAAAACAACAAATGTCTACAGATAGAAAAATTGTTAAACTGTAATAAATGAATAAAATTGTAGCAATGAAAACACTACATACATCAACATGGGCAATACTGACAAACATTACATGGAACAAAATAAGCCAGAGAGAGGAGACTATAAATAATATAATTAGCATAGTTACATTAATACGTGAGCAAAACCAAACTGTTTTCCTTAGGGGTGTATACTTAGATGGTAATACTATAAAGAAGAGCAAGGGAATGAATGCCACAGGTCAGGATGATGATTATTTGTAAGAGTGAGGGGGAGCTAAAATGGGGATGAAACACATACAGGGAGCTTCTGAGGTGCTGACAATATTCTCTTTAACTCGGGCAGTAGTTACATGTGTACTTACTTTATCATTCTTTCAAATGTTTGATAATCTCATACTCCTTTCTGTATGAATGAATATTCACCTTCCCCCGGGTCTTGTGTAAGACTGGCATTTGAAAGCCTCCTTCTAAAAAGCAGGAAGGATACTAGAAAAGATGAAGATAAATAATGTCCTTAAAAATCCCCCCCTCTCCTTTTTAAGAGATACTACATATCCCAAAGAAAAAGACCAAACACTTCTTTTACTAACTGGTCATGAACAAATGTTTTCCATTGAGAGAGGGAGATTCCCCCTCCCGCATGGACCCCTACAATCTTTGATTCTACCAGCTTATTACCTGTGGCCCCACTTGAACTTCAAGAAACTTGGGAGAATTTTGATTACTCCAACTCCCTCATCTCTACTTCAGTTCCTCCTATAGTCTCAGATCAGATTCAAGGATCACTTTCTTTATCGAAGAACAGCAGCTGGTCAGATTTGGGGTAGGGGGAAGGGTGCGTTGCTTGCCTTGTTTAGTTGTCTCAATTAAGTCCAAAAAAGTTTTTTTATCTTCTGATATAGAAGGCTGGATACTTGAGACTTGAGTGTTATTTACCAGCTGTGAAACATTGCTTAATTTACTTAACTTTTTTGATACGTTTCTTGTCATCTATAAAATAGTACACAATATATATCTGTCCCACCTCTCTCAGAGGGCTGATAGGAAAAGTCAAATGAGAATGCATATGTAGCAACTCTAAAATGTCATCAGGTATTATCACAGCGTAGTTCTGCTGTAATTATTAGCCACTACCTCTGAAAGCTACAATTCTTCCCCAGACCAACATTCAGTTGGCTGGGGTCCAAAGTGCAACTCCCCCTAATCTCCATCCCTAAACACACCTGCTTTCCCAATGTATTCAACGAACCGTACAGTACCTATCTGCCCTGTAAACTATACATTTAGAATGCTATTCTTCAGGGAAAGCTTATAGAAAACTCAGAAAAGGCAGCTGAGTGTCCTACTGCCAACATTCTGCCCAATAATGTCTCTTTTTTCAGAATAAATCCACACTAGAGCAAAAAAAAATCAAATTGAGAAGCTATAAAATAGCAACAGAGATGAGTTATGTAGCCCACATTAACTACTGGGCAACTATGGGATACTGCACTTCTGCATTCCACACCAAAGCAGCCACACCAAACCACACTGTTACCTTGGTGGGGCGGGGCGGGGAAACAGACTTTTCTTCAACTGACATAAGAGGCTTAATTTTATTGATATAACTGAATTTTTCTCATTTCTTTAGCTTTTCATAACTGCTTCTTGTCTTCCAGCCTAAAGTAACAGATTCATTCTGAAAACAAGGACCCTGGAATTCCGAGTCAAGAACATAGGAAGGTCCCTTGATAACTCACTTTAACTTTTTCTTCTTTTCCAGGGAATTATGAGGGAAGAAGTCCATGCTAAGCAGCCTGTTGATATTATATCTCTCTCAGAGAAATAGAAGGCATAGCTGAAGGATGCATCCTTCTCTGGCCTGCCTTCTAAAGCCTAGCTAGCCTCTTCTAATCTTAAATTTATTTCTCACAAAATTTGCTGACCAAGCTACCTCTTTGTTAATTTACTCTAAACTGAGCAGTCCTGAAAATGAAAGTCAGGCAGTGCTAATTACCTGAAGTATTATACCCGAGGATCCTTTGTGAAAAAAAATCCCAGGGGCTTCTACTACCAGAGATAGAGAGAGAGAAATGAGAGGGACAGTTTATTCAGTTAAACTCAAGCCTAACCCCCTATGAAAGGTGGATTTCCTGAACAACTGTTCCGACAAGCAGAGGATTAGGCACTTCATACATTCTGCTTGAGTAAGACTTAGAAGTAAATTGCTTTACTCAAGGTCTCTAAGGTAGTTTTATGCTGGAAGACAAAGAAATTCTGGTTGTGAAACGACCAGAGTCAACCTGCATACACAAAAATGGCATAAAGGTGTAAGGTTCCCATCTTAAGTATCCCATACATCTGAGTTAAGCTCTATCATTCCCATAGACAGCTATGATTCTCTACTCCTCTGGAGGTGAACATGTAGCACTCTCTCTTCTCTACCTCCTGCAATTTCAAGATTACTAACGAACCATAAAAGCAAGCATAAATGGTAATGAAAGAAATGCCAGTCTAGCCCTGCCTCAATCCCAGCCCCTAAATGTTCCCTAATGACAGAAAGCACCAATGGCACATACAAGAAGTATCTCTTGGGTGCTCTCTTACTGCCACCAGGGCTTTTCTGTAAGGCTGAAATAGAGGCCTACTCTATGCACTGATAGAGAAAGAAAAGAGGGGGCCAGGGCACAGAAAAGGGAAGTTATTCCAGTGGTGGCCAATGAATAACATCCAATGATTTATAGAAAGTATAATCCAATAATACAGTAAAATAAAACAGTGTGTGCCTGAGATGGTTTTGATTCCAGGAATTATAAAACATATTCTGTAAAAAGAGAGCAAGCAAGAGGGAGAGAAAAAGGAAAAAAAAATGCCAGATTGGAGCAAATTGGGCACAGATGGGGGATGCAATGGGATTTCAGTGATGCTCTACCACAAATGTTGCTTCAATTACTCCTCTTAAAGAAACTAGAATTTTATTTCCTTAAATTACAGAATTTTTAAAAAATTAAAATTCTTAGAGTGCTTGTGGTTTACACCAACAGTTCACCCTCCAGCATCACATCAGCCAATCAGATGGCTACTGAAGTGTTAAATGCTGAGGCATATGAAGAAGACCCCATTTCTCCCTTCAGGCTTGTGAATAAAGAGATTAGCAATTGTGACATCACTCTGGGAACCACCTACCACTACCACCCATCACTCACCAAAGGACAATTTTGGACACAGGCCAGGTAAGAAACACACCGTTCAATGACAGCTTGCTTGCCTTCTTCATCTATGTATTCAATAAATAATTACTGACTGCCTCATAAATTCCAGGCACTATAGTAAGAGCCCCCAAAACATCCCTCAAATTTGTCTGTCCTCAACCACTTCAGCAGAGTATTAGTATTCCAGACTCTCTGTACTCCCACTGATGTAGGATTTTTGCATTGGGTCCAAGAGAGGGAGAAGAAAAAGGTCTCCCCACCAATAGCCCTAAACCCATGAGTTTTAAGATCACTGCTGAGACTGGAAAGTTTAGTTGGTTAAATGATGTGGCATAACTCAACTTATTTTCCCCTGTGAGCAGGGGGGCAAATCTGACCCCTCACCTCTGCCTCACTAAACTCCAGGAAAAACTATAACCTGGGAAAAGGGAAAAGATGCTTTTCTTTCACCGCCATCTAAGTTTTTTCCCTCCATTTTGTTTTGTGAGGTGTCCAAAGCTTTTAAATAGTTTTATATCAATCTTGGCCACAATGAAAACACATTCGAAAAATAATTATACTAAAGTGTTAGTAACTGTTATCATTTCCATCCCAGGATTATGGGTATTCTGAAAAGGGGACAGTTACACAAGAGGCAGCACACACACCAAAAAATGAGTTAGAGGCATCATAAAGGACATACTTTTAAGAAAGGATATCCCTGTTGCTCTCCAAATCATACCCCTTAGGTCCACATCTACAGGGACAGCCCAGGCACAGATTAAGAGGATCTTGACTGCCTTGTTGGCCACAGATCATCTCTGCTTCAGGCTGAAATGTTCCTTCTCCACAGAGTCCAGGAACTGACATATGCAAACAACACCCAGAAGGACACATTCAAGAAGGAATGAAAAGTAAAATGATGGTCCAGATGTTCTATAACTTGTAGTGACTGCCAAATCAGCACAGACCCCAAGCACCTGGAGGGCCAGGTAGCATCAGGTCTTTGCTTCCTGGTTTCGGACAGCCAGGATCCTGTGGCTCAGTGCCAACTCTGATAGCAAGCAGACTGGCCTGGAGAGAAGCCTTCAGAAGGGCACTGGCTGATGGGACTTCGGGGCTGAACACTTGGGGCTGATTTATCACTTCCTTACTCATAAAAATGTGATTCAAACTGCTGCTGATTAATGAAGGATTTAAATCTTTACCCTTTCCCCAACCCCCTTCCCTCTCCACCCCCAGCACAGATGCTGCTACTCAGCCACAACACCCACTTCTTGCCACTGTCCGTGCAAGTACAGCACAGGGGCCCAGAGAAGATGACTCATGTGCTGGGAAATGGAAAAGTGCTTCTTCCCACCAATCAGCCCCGCTGAGTGCTCTGCTCACCCCTCTCCCAATGGCGGCCCACACAGTGGGGTCTGGACGGCCGCCTCAGCTGCACACCGGGTACTTGGCAGCATGTCCACAGAGCTCTCTGTCCTAGTTAAGTGTTATATCCTGTGGCCCAGGCTGTTTTTCCCTGAAACACCCTTGGAGCTTCTGAGCACCTCAGTTTATACACCTCTTGGCCCTAGTTGCCTCATAGAGGTAAGCATCAGGATAGCGCCAGAAATTAGTAGGGTCTCAAGCACAGGCTTTGACATGTCCTTCTTGGCTAGTAGGTCCTCATCATAACCAACCATGGAGAAGAGTCTTAGAAAAAGGAATACCTTGGCCTCAAATGGGGGAACCACCTATTTCCTTCTTTTTCTGTTCTCACCATCTCATCTGTCTCCTCTCATCAGTATTTTCTTAATCTTTACTCAACACAACTCCAAGAAAAGGACTCACAGGTAGCCTATGAAGAGGCCAAGGTATTCCTTTTCATGGAGCAGAAACTTCTGACAACAGATACTTTACAGATGAGAGCTGCAGGTCCTTTATATTCATACCTCCCAAGACAAGTCACTTGATGCTGGAACAATACCTTGGCAGAGGCTGCAGCTCTGTGACAAGCAGCTCGCTAAACTCTGTGGGTTGTTGTTAGAGGGAGGCAGGAAAATGAATAGGAGGGCACCTTGGAGGCCCATTTCCTGAGTCCAGTGAGCTTTCCACTTGGTAGCAGATCCAGCATAGTAATGAAGGAAAAAATCAATCTTTTGCCCCTTTGGACTTCATGGCCTCACCAGGACAACACTTTTAAAACTTTACTTCCTTCTTCCTGGAAACCACCACTGCTCCTCAGGACTGCATACCTCCTCAGAGCTTTTCCTAGGAATAATTAGCCAATTTCAAAATGGCACCTAAACCTCTGTATCTTGCCTTGTGCTGGGAATTCTAAACACTGCAGTGGGCAGCATAAGAGGAGAAAATCCTCTACAATTTAAAAGTGAATGAAGACCTAGGCAGACTAGCACAGCATCCTGCAGAGTCCCAGGAAGAGCCAAGTTTCAAGGGAAACTATGGCATATTTACTCACCAGGGGAGAAATCCCCCCAACCCCACAGCAAGCTGATATGTAACCCCCAAATACAAATGGAAAGGGAAATAAGCCAACTTTAGAGAAAAAGCACAAGGAAAGATGCAAAAAGAGAACTAGCGACACTCTCTCTAGAAATGCCAAGTCTGTTTTGTGACAGAGTCTCCATGGGGCAATTCCCACTTCTTGGCATTTCAGATAATAACCTTTCAGCCCTGAGACCAAACTTTATTATGTCAATACTGTGAAACGATTCTTTGGCAGCATGGACCAAATCTCTTGCAAACAAACACAAAATAATGTCACTCCTGTATTATATTTCTATCAAGTTAAACCACATCATCCTTACCTAATAAGTGGAGGTGAAGGGAAGGGATCTTGGTAACATCCTTTGACTATGACCTGGTTAATAAAACATTTAATAATCCTGCCAATCAGCACGCCCAATCTCCCCCATCCCAAAAAAACCCTCCAGTGTTCAAAAAAACATTTCAGAATGTACACCAGCATGTTAGCCAAAATCTGGGTCTGGCAATTTTTGTGCTTCCAGATTTGAGTCACCAAAGCTCATCAATTCTCTGTTCTTACTCCCTGGCAGGCTCCCACAAGGGATATCCCACAGGGAACTAGAGTTTTCCATATTGAACAAACAGGGTACATGAGTCCAGAAACAGCTATTCCCAATCCCTGCCAAGCGTATGGTCTCTGCAATGAAACATTTCAGCAATGCCTCTCCCCTGGGAGAGGCTCTGGGTCTGCCGACTCCAAGAGGCCTTGCTGCTGCCTTTAGCATGGCCAGATGTACAACAGCATCTCTGGGTTTGCAAATTAAGCTCTTTACCCATGATTCCCTCATTCCATCCCACCCAAGCACCAGAGAGTCATACAGATTTCAGAGAGTAAACTAAAGATCTGAGAGGCAATGGCGGGGAAGGGTGTGTGTATGTTGCGGCAGGGGAGTGGGGGTAGGGAGTGGTATGGTAGCATAGGAAAGAAGCTAGATTAATCTTTATATTTCTAGATAAAGAAACTAAACATGTCTTACCTTTCAACTGGGAGTTGTGTACAGCAAACATGTTGATAGTCATCAGCTGCAACATGCGGGTACTTCCAATAGGAGAGGGACTATGTTGCAGCAACACCTGGAACTCCTTGAGGACCTTCTCAGCCACTGCAGGGAATGTCTCCATCCTATAAATACAGCCAGCTCATCAGTAAGGCACAACTCCAAGAGCACTTGGTACACACACACTCTCTCTCTCTCTGTGTCTATCTGACAGTCAGTCAGTCAGTCAGTCAGTCAGCCATCCAGCCAGCCAGCCAGCCAGCCAGCCAGCCAGCCAGCCAGCCAGCCAGCCTGTCTGTCTGTCTGTCTCTGTCTCTGTCTCTCTCTCAGAAAGCAGACAACTAATGCCTAGGACATTTCTTTCTACTTTCACAAACCTTCCCGATATCCTAAGGTTGTGAACAAATTTAAAAGAAGTATTCGGGGTTTGGAGACAGGAAAAAACTCAATTTTGGATAAATCACTATGAGTTATTATACTTTGGTATGCTATTTCCTAATCCCTGGCAATAACTGGATTCATGCTGAAACCAAAGTTTCTCTCTGAAACAATCAGTTTTTCTAAATAGCAAACAATTTTTTTAAAAAGCTCTAAAACCTACATGTTCCCCATATTCTGTTATAAAAGTTATATCCCAAAAAAGATTTATGAATCTAAAGATTCTTTACTCAAGGCTTTACTTCAGGAAACCAGGAATAATTCTGCTGCTGTCTTCTTAGGTACTATCACACTAATTATTCTACCGAAGGCTTTCAGATTTCCCCTTGAAGAATCCTTATACCTAGGGCCCCAGTGATTTGTTTCAGCCTTTCCTGTGTTGCTGTTCTCCCTCTCATAAGACTCTGCTCATCAGGGTATGTTTTCAGGCCAGTGGAAATATAATACCCTGGCCAACTGCCACTCCCAATATAGGAAGAGCCTGTAATGTACAGAGGTAGAAATCCAGCCAGTGACCTAGGGCTCCTAAAGAGAGGTCGTTCAAACTACTGCTTGCCAAATGTGGCCACTGGATCCCGAACAGTGGTGCATGCCTGGAGCTTCTTTGGCACTAGGGACAAACCACAGCTGAAGTCCTCAGAAATAAAAAGCAAATTCAAACTTGGTGTTAGAGAGAAAAACCAGGCTCACTGGGCCTTAGGGCCATGCTGAACAATTCGTGGTCAACAAAGTATCTTTTATCCATCCTCAACCCCAACCCCCAAACAAACAAACTGCTTGTGGTGCACTGGGAGCAGGGTGAGGAAGAACTTCAGGCTAAATTAATAAATATCTTACGGAAAGCCACAGAAAAGGGAATCCTTCTCAAGTCCTGGAGAAAGGTGCTTCTAGTTTCACCCAAGCCATGGTCCTTTCCCCCACTGAGTAGTACCCTCCCCAGGTTGGAAAATTCCAGAGCTTTCTGGCATTTTGGCAATCTTCATTCCTTGCCCTTAGATGGCAAATCCTATTACTAACCTTCTGGTACCCAGAAGTCATGCCACAGCTATGGGTCAATTATAGTTTATATTCCAGTTCCTTTCTCTGCTGAGCTGTCCTCATTTTCATTGGCACAAAACATGTCAGGCATTTGCTTTCCCCCGTTATGCCATTTCAAGTGCCATTCCCCACGCCACAAAAAAATACAACACACACACCCCACCAAAAAAAAAAAAAAGAAAGAAAAACAAAAAAAAACAACTCTCTTTTTTCTTTTTTTCCTCTCTAAAATGTTTCAGAACTATTAAAACTCTTGGTAGGTTTGGAATAGCAGAGTGATATGTTTGGGGCTGGACTGGATCCATTTTCCCCATGGGCTATAACAAAGGTTTCATTTTAAATCCTGACACTGTGCAGCACTCTCTGGTTGGAGGTGGGGAGGGGGACTAGCACTTCTCATTACGAGAATAGCAGAATTCACTCTGCTTGAAAAGAAGCCACACTGGGCAAGTTTCAGAGCCATGTGTCTCCGTGTTGAAAGGCAGTAGAGAGCCAGCATAGAATGACTTGACAGAGTGTCACGTGGGACAGTCTTACTTCGAAGCTGTGTCTGAGGAAGCTTCTTCCCTGGGATGGGATTGAAAGAGATCCATTAACACTCCCTAAGTCAGACTGAGGTCTCAAGCAAGGGCAAATGTCCACATCTTTTTTTTAAGTCTTTTTTTTTTAAAAAAATCCTCCCTTTGCCTTCAACATTAAAAGAAAAAAAAATCAAATGCATAAGGAAATAAGTAACTTCAATTTTGAGACATGAGAAAAGATGGATCTATTCAGACAAAATCAGCTTTGTCAGGCAATAACTGAAGGATGCATGGATAAAAAACTCTTCTTCAGAGTTCAATAATAGGGTTTCTGGTTCCCAATTTTTTGACTAAAATGCTGTCTCATTTTGGCCTCAAATTACATCTAAGTAGTTTTATGTCTTTATCTTTGCTCCACCTCATATTATAGAACAAAAATTATACTAAATTGAGATAATGACAACATGCAATTTATATTTAAGAAAAAAATCCACTAAATAAAATTGTGTTTTTTATGGATACATACAAGTTAAAAGGTTTGGAAGAATACATAACCTGATGTCTAGGGTTATCTCTTTGGAGGGCACAGGGGTTGGGGAAGAGTTGAAAAATATTTTAGCCTTAGCAGTAATACTACATTTTTATAAGAAGACTTGCATATTATTTATGTAATAATTATAAAATTTTCAGCCAAGAAGCAGCAGTAGCAACAGAGGAGGAGGAGAGAAAATATTAAAAAATAGTAATTTATAACAGCAAGAAATTGGAAGCAGCCTATAAAATGCCAAAAACAGGTAATTAAGATGGTACATCCATACAATTGAATTATTATTTTTTAAAAGTTGCATTAGATTTTTTAAATCATGTGGATAAAGTTTACCATACATCAAATGAAAATGATTTTAAAGTAGATTAATGTGATCCCTTTATATGTAGATTTGTAAAAAATAAATGTGTGTAATGTACAGAAAAAAAGAAAAATACACATCAAACATCAACAGTAGTTACCTCTAGATAGTGAGAATAATTTTTTATTTTTGCTGAGTTTTCTAAATATTTACAATAAATACTGTATACAAAAAGATTTCCCTTACAATGAATACTTCTGGCTTTTATATAGAACTTTATAATTTTAAAAATAAATCAAGATACAAACATTATATCTTTAACAATTCAAAGTCCAAAATAAATACGTCTCTGAATTCCAAGAGTCCTTGAAGCTGTGCAAATAGCATCACTAGGCGAGTAAGCAAAAACTAAACTAGTAACTTTAATCAGGGCAATAATAAGAAGCAAAATTATCCTACTTATCATAAATCAAAATTCTACAGGCTGCCAGCTTCCCAACCTCTCTCACTGGAGTCCAAGTGCAGGTCTGATCTGCTCTCCTCTCACCAGGAAAGCAAGTGTCTGTCAGGAGCCATTTGGTACCCCTGACTGATTCCTCTTCCTAAGCCTGAGAAGAGTCTGTTCCTATCCTTTAAAACTGCAGAAGATAGAATCATTCTCAGAATATGAGTTTCACTGACTTAAATGACTGCTTTCTAAAGTGATCTCTAGAGACACCTTGTCTCATTTGAATGGCAGTTTCAAGAAACCAATCTTTCATACAATACTGGGATCTAAACCCAGAAGTGATTCAGACAGTGACTAAATGAGTAGGACCCAACCTTTCAGGTGCTAAGGAATACAGATGAACTAGACAGCATTCTCTTCAAAAAAGAATCAAGCTTTCTAACTCTTCTCAACTTCGTAATTTTTAAAAACTGCACAAGACAAAAACACCCAGTAGCAAAAAACAAAAACAACTAAGCTGTGTGACAAGGGTGGAAATGAGAGGGAAAAAAATCATAGTGCTACAGAACATAAGGACTGGAGTGGACCTTGGATATTATCTAAACTACTGATAAGAAAACTGAAGCCCACAAAGGCTTTGACTTGTGCATTCTCGGTATCTTATAACTACTTAATAGTTCATTCTTTTTGGTACTTGATTCCCATCTAAAACTCTCTGAACCTCCTCTTCATTGGATGCTGAGAGTAAGGAGACTGTTGCACACAGTAGGCATTCAAGAATATACTGATGCAGTTTGGAACACTGGACACAAATTCAAAAACTGGGAGAGCAACGTCGGGGCTTTTCTCAAAAGCCATGCGGGACAGTGGATGTGGCTTCAGCTGCTCCCCATTACAATCTCCTCATTCTTAAATTGTTTTCAACACCTCCCACATTTCACATCTTCTTGGTAATTAGGCAACAGTCCATATTATTGTGTGTGGCTTTTCTAGTCTTGCAGACTTCTATACTTTTTTCCCCCAATAGAAAAGTTATTGCTGTTTCTGCCTTCTCAAATAAATATGGAGCTCAATTCTCTTTTACCTCCAGGAGAGCTAAGAGGAATGAATACTCATCGAGGGGCTGGACTGCCTAGAATTTACATACGTTTTCCTCATGTGAACACCACTATAACTCATTTTTTATGAAGGTGAAACTAGACTGGCCTTATCTTTTTGCCAACAAAACATGTTATATGCAGAAATGAAAGAGAAATTGAAAAATAATCTGGACCAAGCAAACCACCTCTGACAAATGAGATAATCTATTCTTTTTTAAAGGCTTCCAGAGAAGAAAATTCCTGAACATCTTCCCTCTGTGAAATTTTCTTTTACCTAACCCAAATTTCTCCAGCTGCAGCATAAGCCTATTTTCTCTTGCTGTCGTCCCACAGAAATCAAAACGATCTGGTTAAGACTCTTTTATAATTAAACACAGTGGGAACCTGCAGCTGTCTTTAAATAAACCTTTTACCTTAATTTTTTTAAGATTAATTTTTCCTCTTAGAAACCATTTTCTAGCTTTTTAATCAGTATTATAATTCTTTCCCAAACCTCCTCCAAAATATGAGAATTTTAAAAGGGGGAAAAAATAAGGTTCTAACTAATATTTAACTTGATAAAAATATATCCTAAATATTTCTACATTCTGGACAAGATTTAGAGCTTCTTTAGCTCCAAAAGTCTCCAATAGACCTACAAATAACAAGAGCAGTGGTTCTTAACCAGGAACAATTTTATCCCCCCAGGGAATATCTGACAGTGTCTAGAGACATTTTTAATTGTCATGGCTCGGGGGAGGGGAAGGAATGCTACTGACAGTTATGTGGTGGATATAAGCCCGGGATGCTGTTAAACATCCTACAATGCATAGCACAGTTCCCTACAACAAAGAATTACAAGGCTCAAAATATCAATCGTACAGAGGTTGAGAAATCCTGACTTAGAGCAACATAGTACATGAAAATTTAAAGAACAAACACAGGAAGAGGAAAAAAAGAGAAAAACTGAGTGGAAAGGTAGTAAGGGAAAAAAGATTTTTAAAATGAGAACTAAAAAAGACGATGAAGAGATAAAAGAATGATAGCAGCTATTTCAAGTGCAGCACAACAGTATTTCCTGCTATGATGTGTTATTTTATAAAGCGATACTGTTATCATCTTGCCTATCTTGTAAACTGCAGTTTTACATTACTAATGATTGTCCCGGGCCTACTATATATAACCTACTACAATTCTATATCCTTCTGTCCATTTCTGGAGAGTCTATCCATTTCTGTAATAATTCACTCATTCATACAAGTATTTACTGAGCACCTACTACACGCCAGGCGCTAGGGATACAACACTGTTAGGCAAAAAAATCCTGCCGGAGCAGAGTTTACATGGGGGTGAAGGAGGTGGTGAAAGGGGAGTTACTGATGCACCTAGTTTACTTTTCCTAAGTAAATTATTTTACACTTATTTCTACTAATAGAGATGCATCTATTGGCACTATCGCAAGTCTCCCAAGCCATTTAAAAATCAAGACTACCCTTGCAATGGCCATCACTGTCACTCTTGCTCACAGTGATGACAAATGAATATGTAATAAGCACACTTTCTAGTTTGCCTTCCATGGAATAGTTTCTTCAAGCTGTACAAAGCTTTTCAGCCTTTCCCACTAAGGAAACCTTCTACAGCATTACAGATAAACTTACAAAGTTATGACAGAAAGTGAAAGGGGAAGACTGACAATAACCAGCGGATCTACAGTCCAAAACAAATCACCTCAAAGGGTAGCTCACAATAAAACTCCAACTCAGAAAATATTAAAATGCAGTGGAAGACCACCTGTCTTGAGAGCACTGCCACTTACTCCTCCCCTAAACGGAAGAGACACTCAGCACACATCTGCTCTGCTGTGCAGGCATTAGTCAGGTTTTAGAATCACTAATTTTACACACCGAGGAAAAACTCTGATCCAACAAACACACACTCAAAGCTTGATCTCTTTCCACAGATTTAATGGGTGAAGTAAGAGGGTTTTGCTCACACCACCTTCCCTGAGATTGATATGTAAATCCATGGTACATGGTGAAACCACAGAAAAGTCTATGCATTTACTGAGATTAGCAATATAGTGCAAGAAACTCAGCCTCAAAGGAAGGGGTATGGTTCATGATGAAGAGAAAATGCTGCAGGAAAGAATATGTTATTCTTATCTTTAAGGGAAAATGAGTGGGCAGTATTCTCCACAAGGATGACCCCTGCCAGCTACACCCAAGAACTGAGCATGACTTCCTTGAGGAGCTCACTAGGGGGTGAGCTGGAAGGCAGAGGAAAGAGAAACCCAGAGGGATTAGGAGTGTGAGTGTGTGAGTGTGTGTGTGAGTGTGTGTGTGTGTGTGTGTGTGTGTGTTGGGGATGGGTTGAGATACAACTGTGTTTAAAATGGGGCATTAGTAAAGACAGAGAAAGAAGAGACAGAGGGATGGAGAGTCATATTTCCCAAACTTCATGAGCACAGAAGAGTGACTGAAGGGAAGAGAAGGTGGAGGCCTCTAAGAATTCACACCCTGTGCCCTCAGTTACAAACACAGTCTAGTTGCTAACAATATTAAATTCCAAAATGACTTGTAATGTAGGAAAATAAAATAAACATCCTGCACACTTACCCAATCCGGGTAAACAGCTTCCCATGGGCATGGAGAAAACTGAGGATGAACCTTTTGTTCAGCTGCATGGGAAAAAGAGAGGAGAAAACAATTAAACTTTCCCCAGTTTCCTGTTACTAAGCAGAGTCCCTAGTGACACAATAACCTGGCCAGGGTCTAAGGGGTGGGCACTAGGAATGGGAACCAAATGGACATGCCCAAACTCTCACACAGACCCAAGGCACATGCCCAACAGCTGCAGCTCAGCTGTGCCAAAGTGACAACAAGCTCAGTGAGTGAACAGCACCCTCTGCTGGCATCGGTGCCTATGTGCAGGGAAATGTGTTGAATTCCAAAGAAGCTGGGTCAGAAAGGAAGATGCCTGCAGTTCTGTGAGATCTAAGAGCCCTTCTGGCCCCATAATGATGAAAATGAAACACTGATAACGACAGAAACAATACTTACTTTAGATAAGTCCTTAATCTTACTTATGAGCTGTTTTTCTATCTACCCAAGAAAGAGGACTCTTCTTTGGTAAATAAGGGCAAGGTAACCTACCACTAACTAGCACATCAAATTATACTTCTCCATCTTGTAAGACTAAAGTTTAAGGTCTGGAGCTGAAAAGTCAAGTGTCTATAAGGGGCCAGATTTGAAACAGGCTGGTGGGGATAACAGCAATCTATGGCTGTTCCACTCTAGTTTCTGCTCTTTGTAGACCCAATTTATCATTTCTTCCCTTTTTTTTTTTCTTTTAAAGAAAAGCTGAAAGCTGGGTTTTTATGTGAAACCCTCTTGCATTTAATGGTTGGCTACTGATGAAAAATTTAAACATTAGGCAAGCCAAAAACATAAATTTACCAGCCACATCTGGCCCTTGAGTTAACAAGTTTATAATCGCCAATTCAATGTTCTAGAAAACCTACTTCTATTAAAACCGAAGGAAGAGATTTTTCTAAGCAAAACAAGGAAGGGGAAAAAACTCAACTACAAAGAAAGTGGCGATGATAAAAGACCAGACTTCACTGTCCTCTTCCCTGATGTCCTAGAAGCAAGCAGTGTGCTCAGAACCCTATAGCCAGACAAGAGTTGTCAAGAATCTTGATCTGAGGGGATGGTTAGCGTATAAATAGTCCAGCACCTTTGGATGCTTTTCCCAGCAGGAAAAACTTTTCTTGTTTATCCCCTTGCAAAACAGAATACCAATCAAATTATGGGCATTCCATCTCCTTCATACCGAAGCTAGGTGTGAGAAAAAGAGTGCATTCTCACCCCACCAATGACTTCAAGAGCAAACTCTGCATATAAACTTCAGTCTCTATTTTTATTTATTCATTCATTCATGTATTCATTTATTCATTTACTAAGCCTACAGCACCTGGTATTGCTATGTGGTCTCTCATCCAAATACTAACTAGGGCCGTCCCTGCTTAGCTGACAAGATCAGATGAGATCAGGCACATTCAGTGTGGCATGGCCATAGACTCAGACTCCATTTTTGCTTAAATTATATTTAATCAGCAATACTAGCTCACACATTGATTTATGTAGTTAACAAGCTCAGAATACTTCATTGAAGGTAATCTGTCTGTACAGTGAGGTCAGTCAGAGCCAAGAATACTGGGTTCCATGAACAGAAGGGAAAGATGAGGAACTGCTGCAAAATAAACTTACAATGCTTATGTCACTGTTAGTGGCAAAACCTGGGCTAGAATTCAAGACTCTAGGTCTACTAGTAGAAGAAGGTGGTGAAAAACATGAATTTTCCTGTCAAACCTCTGCCGCTTACCTTCTATGCATGGAGATAATAGTACCCATATGTTAAAAGGCTGGTAGATGAGATAGGCAAGTAAAAGCATGCCTGACATATAAACACTTGACTGTTAGCTGAACATTCTCTCCCAATGAAAGATAAAGCAAGTAGTAAAATGTTAATAACTGGAGAACTCAGGTGAAGGTTACATGGGAGTTCTTTTTATCATTCTTATAACTTTTCTACAGGTATAGAATTATTTCAAAATAAAAAGTAAAATAATAAAAAAAAAAGGGATGGTTAACTCATCCCTTTACCAGGAAAAATCCTTTATAGCTATTTATATTTATATATACAGCAAATTTTGGTAGAAACAGAATATCAGTAACCCATCTCCTTCAAGCCAATAATCATCCTCCAAGCCCGAGGGCAGCTCAGAAATTTAAGCAACTTAAACCAGTAAATGGCAGAGTTAGAATTTGAACCCTAGTCTTCTGATTCCAGTTTTACTTCCCTTATACTGCATCTCAGGAAGAAAACTAGTGAGCCTTATTTATGAAGGCTGATGGAATAAGAGCAACTAAAAAGCAGTTCAGTTTTCCTTACTGATTAGGTAAGAAACTTATACTGTGTGACCCACAAAGCCTCCTGAATTAAAGTCAGAACAAGAGATTTCTGAATACTGTGGTTCTATTTATACTTCCTGAAGATCCTTCCCTTAGGGTAGGAGATGCAGCCCACTTAATTACCCAAATTTGCACTTGCTATTATCATCTTGTACTGTATATACTAGACGGTGAATTTCAATACATCGTGTTTCTATTAGTGAGAATGAAGGAAACTTTGGGAACTTTTCCAAACTATACACACATCCCCCATGACCTTGGTTAATGAGAACCACTGCTTTATTTTTAGTCTGAAAATTTCTGTCACCCTAAACACATAGTTGACCCTTGAACAACATAGGTTTGAACTGTGTGGGTCCACTTTATATGCAGATTTTTTCAATAAATTCTATGAATGTATTTTCTCATCCTTATATTTTTCTTAATAACATTTTTCTCTAGCTTACTTTATGGTAAAAATAACAAATATAATACATATAGCATACAAAACATGTATTAATCAACTATGTTATCAGTAAGGCTTCCAGTTAACAGCAGGCTATTAGTAGTTAAATTTTGGAAGAGTCAGAAGTCATACATGGATTTTCAAATGTACGAGAGGTTGCTGCTCCTAACCCACACATTGTTTAAGGATTAACTGTAGTTTCTCTTTACTGCCACCAACAACACTTCAAGTAGGAAAGAAGCTTAAAATGTAGATGCATTTTAGAGAGGAAAGGCATGTTAACTGAGGAAGTAGGTCTGTTACACATTGATCAATATGAGCCTACGCAACACTGCACGTAACAATATGAAGTCTGCTAGTATTGAGACAGAACTTTTGGAAAACCTAATAGATACCAAGTCCACAGTAAGGAAAGTCTTAGTTTGAGCTTCTTCCCTCTCCAACAGATTATCATGGATAGAATGGCTTTCATTTATGCAACTCTTGTTTTTTTTAACAACACACTCAAATAAATGGTCTCACTCAAGTAAAGAAAATGCTACTCCTCCAATGGTGAGACAATCTGCCTCCAGATCTTTCTTGCACATTTACATACTGTTCACCAGAAACTAAAAATGCTTCTTGGGTATAGCCCTGAGAGACAGTGCCAGAATTATTAAAGGGCTCCTGGCTCTTTATATCTCAAGTCCAAAACCAACTCACTATGGATTCCTGAGCCATTTGTACCATCTAAAAGCAATGACTCAAAGACTCACTAATGGATGGCTAAGTCTCTGGACACTCACAATAAAGTCTGTCCTGCCATTAACTATGGGATTATGAGTAAAATGGTTTGGGTTATTCCTCAACTGTAATTTCCAACACTGACATTACCTAACTCAGAGCTGAAAGGACAAAAATAAATAATAAAAATTAAAGCATTTGAGGAAATGTTTTATGCAAGCCCTGGTAATTATCACTTGAAGCTGCCTAAGTGCTTTGTGAACTGTGGAGCAAGGAAGGAGAAAGAAGGTGCTCAGAGGCAGAAATACAACACAAGAGAAGATTCTGAAATATGCCCAATTTCAATTCCTAAATAGTTGCTCCTGCTTCTAAATAGTTGTGTGGAAAACTGAATTTCTAAAATGTAAATAATTTTAAAGATAGTAAGAGCACTCAAAAGGAATTCCAATGTGCATTTTTCAAGTGTTTGGGGGAGCATAAATTATTGTCCTCAAATTTAACCATCTGGAATGTTAGTACTTTTATATATCAAGTATTAAAAAAAACTTGCTGTGTTTTAAAAAGGGGGCTTTATCCTCTTAGATATGAGACAACATAGGCAGAGACTAAATTTTAATGATACCTGTTAGTAAATGTCCAGGACTTCCAGAGCATGCACTCAAAGCTCATTTATCATCTCCCTAAAGCACTGAGACCACAGGGTGGAGGAGAACGTGAACACAAAGGTGATGCGGTTCACCTTCAGCCCCGTGCTCCTATGTCAGCCTCAGTCAAGAGCAAACCAGCAGTACAGGGTTCCCAATGCCAAAGAACTTGTAGTCCAAGAACAAGATAAAAAACAAACCAACCTGTCAACTTTCCATTTATGATCCAATACCTAAGAGGCCTGAGGGCTATAAAGGTGCCAAGGGTCACTGTGTTTTCCTTACCATCACTATCCCTCAGCCAGGAAGTCTTTGTGGGAAGTGAGATCTAAGGAGATAATAAAGAGAAGGGTATGGGGGCTGGTACGCAAAATGTGGAATCCTATTCTATTGGTAATGCAATAATCATTTAGCAAAAATAAAAATTATTCACTAGGACTTTCAGTAGTCTTTCTAGGATATAAACAGCCACACCGAGGCTGAGATAAAGCAGGAACAGTGATTACTCCTCACCTTTAGTTTCTCTACCGGACTTGTTCTGGGCAGGATGACAGCTCAATTAGCTCTAATTAAGCACAAGTTCTATGTAGCCACGTCCTATGGCTGGATCTGAGCCATGTGAATTCAAGTGTAAAACACCTCTTTAAACCACCTCTTCCACCCCTTGAAACAACAGCTTTCACCCTCACACTTCAGCTTAGTGCTGCCTCAACAAAGTCTTACATTAAAGCAATTTACTGGCTATTATTTCATTATTTCTCCTACTTAAAGCCAGCAAACTGGAAGGAAACTGGACTAAATGTCAAATTAACAGTCAACTCCAGAAAACCCAGCCAGCAAGCAGAGGGACAGCCGAGCTTAGAGTACCTGGCAGGCTCTCAGGAGGGAAAATGGCATTAGGTATAAAGAAAGGAAGGAACCACAATTTTGTGATAGAACCACAATTCTGTATTTATTGCTCATTTATTTACTGGGGAGAAAGAGTAGGACAGAATAGTATAACAAAGACCCCTATCTTAGAGTCGAAGTCCTGGGTTCATAACTATTGGCAAGTCACATAATCTATAAAATGAGAAGGCTGAGTGAGATCAGTGTCAATGATTCCATAACTCTGAGTGTGCATCACAAGAACTTTTGTAAAAAATACAGATTACCCAGTCCTACAGAATCAGAATTCTTGGATGGGGGGTGGGCAGGGCGGAAGGAGACTGGGAATTGGCATTTTTAAAAGGTCTCCAGGTAATTCTGAAAGACAGCCAGACTTAGGTCAGCAGGGCTAGATCATGGGGCAGCAGACTACGGCTCAACAGCCAAATCTAGCCTGCCACTGGTTTTCTGTATGGCCCATGAGCTACAAATGGATTTTATATTTTTTAATGGTTCAAAAAATTCAAAAGACTATTTCATGATGCATGCAATTTAAATTTCAGTGTCTATGAATAAAGTTCTATTGAAACACAGACACACTTGCTTGTTAACATTTTGTCTATGCTATTTTTCCCCCTATAAAGGCAGAGCTGAGTAGCTGCAGCAGAGTGTAAGGCACAAAAGCCTAAATATTTACTATCTGGCCCTTTAGAGGAAAAGTTTGATACCTGGGCTCATCTATAATATCAATGCTCAAAAATGTTTCTACCTGCACAACACTTGAGGTCTACCACACACATTTGCTATAAACAGCAACGATTCTCATGGGCTGAGAGGTAAAGAGCGGTAGTGAACAGAAGTGTGGTTTAATACTGGGGTCACCAGCCCCCGGGTCACAGACCAGTACTGGTCCATGGCCTATTAGGAACAGGGCTGCACAGCAGGTGGTGAGCGGTGGACCAACTAGTGAAGTTTCATCTGTATTTGCAGTCGCTCCCCAGCACTAGTATCATGGCCTAAGCTCCACCGCAGATCAGGCATTAGATTCTCATAGGAGCACCAGTCCCTGATGCCAAAATGGTTGGGGACCGCTGGTTTAATTGAATCCCCATCTCTCTGGATATTCTGATACCGCCCTCCTTTTTAACATCTCACCAATCTACAGAGTTTCTTCCAAGTTTAAAAGATCACAAACATATAATTCTAACTAAATCTAACCCTTCTTGCCAGCTTCTGAGCATATTCTATGATAGCATCAGAAACAAAAACAAAAACAAAGATCAAATTCCAAGACTGCTGCTCTCACAGCTATTGAATTCAAACACCCCAAAGGCTACAGGAAAATATAAATGGGGTACTCTAGGTTTTTACCTTGGAAACCACTATGGGGTTAAGTGACCAGGTGGAAATGGAACACAACCAGCCCAGTAAAGATTTCACTTAGGCGTTGAGGGCCCCTGGACATTTCCATCAAACAACTCTAATCAAGGAAAAGTACAGATTAAGGTTTATGACTCCCTGTGCTGTGGTCTGACAATCTATAGCAACCAGCTCAAAAGTGCCACTAGTTAAGCATCTCGAGGTATAGAGAGAGAGAAAGTTCAGCCAAAGGGCAATACTGCTGCTCTGACTGGGTTACTTTCTGAATGACTTTTCTTTCTGACTCATCTCTCTCAGTGCCTGGGAACTCTCATGCCCATCCACCCCAAAAGTAGGGAAGCTGTATACCCTATGTCTGTATTGCACAAAGAGAGAGAAGAGAAATGGCTAAACCTCCCACTCAGTATCAGGTGGGCAACCAGAAAATAGTTCTCCAAAGACAAATACACAAGCTCAAACCTATCTTATAAATGAATGGGTTGACAGAGTGTGAGGATGGTGTGGTCCTTCTCACACTCTTTCCATTCATTCATTTATTAATTCAACAAAAACTTACTCATTGCCTTCTATGAACAACACTGTGCACAAACTATGAACAAGGCAGAGATAATCCCTGCTCTGTGGGTGACACAATTATAAAGTATCACGACTAGTGAAGTACAGGATGCTGTGTATTTCCATAATAGGAGCATCAGAGATCTCCACAGCAAAAGATCCTTGAGTTGAAACCTGAAGGTAAATAATCAATTGGTTTTAGAGGGGGTAAAAGTCATTCCTGAGTGTCAGAAGCAAAGGGAACAGCATGTATGATGGTCCCAAGAGTAGTACATTAGAGAATGGCATGGCCAGGTAAATAGTGATTTTTGCAAGAGGAAGCCTAGAGAAACAGACTGGGCCAAGTTGTAGAAGTCCTTGTTAGAATTTGATCTTAATGAAAGTCATGGAAGGGTTTAGAGCAGGGCAGTGACATGAGCAAACTTCCATTTTAAAAGGACATTCTAGCTACAATTTGGAAAAAATATTTTTTTGGTGGGGGGGGTCATATGTGTGGAGGCCAGAAGCTGATGCAATCATCCAATGGCAATGGAAACAAAGAAAGGGAAGATAATGGAATTATTCCACACTCAGACATTTATGATCCCTGTTCCTAAGTACCAGTGGTTTTAGGTCTAAGAAACTGACCAACAGTGGCCCAGAACCCAGTATGTCTTTAGAAAAAGACTCAAACTAAATTAAACACTGATTTCATTTTTAGAGGTAATTTGGTCTTATTTTCTTTCAATAGTATTTTTAAATGGCCCAGCACAGTGTTTGGTACTTAGTACATACTCAGTAGGTGAAGTGTTGAAGAACCTATTAAAATATATAGATTCGATAGTGATAAAATATATAACCTAGGCAATACACACAAAAATACAAGAAAAATAGGGCAGCACTAACGTTAATGCTATAGGGAAATAACATACTTATCACTAATTATAAGAATTTAAATCTATCTCTTTTTAGAAGGAAATTTGGCAAAACCCAGACAAAAGTATTCATATAAAAACAGAGTTCTATCAGGACTTAAGGATTCAGATCTTGAGTAATAGCAGTTCCATCTGCTACATTCCAGCCCAAGGGACTGGACAAGAAGACTCCACAGTTAACATCAGAATAAAAGCCGAAGTCCTTACCATGGCCTGCAAAAGGTTGATGTAATAATAATCATCCTCCACTCCTGTTGCCTTCTGTTGCTTGAATGTGCCAAGCATGCTCCCATACAGGGGTCAGTGTATTTACTCTTTAGCTCAGTAATCCCCAAACTTTACAGCATATTGGATTTGCCTGCAAATCTTTTAAAAATACTTATGATACAGGGGCTCAATTATACGGTGAAAGAAGATCTGACTTTGGGTGGTAACTACACAATGCAATATACAGATAATGTGTTATTGAATTGTACACTGGAAACTTGTATAATTTTATCAACCAATGACACCCCAATAAATTTAATTTAAAAAATGAATTAAATATATATATTTTGATATGGAAGGATGTCCATGATGTTTTTAAAGAAAAAGTGGCAGAGTAAAAAAAAGGAAAAAACATATGCCTGGTTTCCATCTAATTGGACATGGAGGTGAGACTTGGGCATCAGGATTTTTAGAAGTTCCCAGGGATAGTACTGTGAAGCAAAGGTTGAGAACCACTGCTCTAATTTATCCTATGTTTATAGCATTTACCATCAATTTATACACTCACATATGTGCGC
This sequence comes from Macroglossus sobrinus, assembly GCA_004027375.1. Lineage (NCBI taxonomy): Eukaryota > Metazoa > Chordata > Mammalia > Chiroptera > Pteropodidae > Macroglossus > Macroglossus sobrinus. Next base: position 163,135 of record PVKZ01000979.1, on the reverse strand, counting down.
ACATACCATGAGAGTAAGGACTTTGTGTATTTTGGTCACCAGAGTAGGCACATAGAAGGTAACCAATAAACACTTGGTGAACAAACAGCCTTTCTAGTCTAGTCTCTTGCCTCCTTGCTGATACAGCCTACCTTTCAGCAACAAAAAATTTGTGGTGCCCTAAATTCACCATGTTCTTTCCACTGCCTTTTCGTTTACTTTCTATATCTAATAAAGTCATACGTTCCTTGCTTAAACCTCTTCTAATCCTTTACCTCCAGGCTGAACCACACCTTTATCCTCAAGGCTCAGAGAATATTTCATATACCTCTGTGATAGTAGGAATCACAGTACACCTTAATTATATACATACATGTCTGTCTTTGGACTGGCTCTGTCCATCGAACTGTTCCATAATGTTTGAAATGTTCATTACCTTCAATGACCAATACAGTAGTTACTAGCCACAGGTGGGTAATGAGTATTTGAAAGGTGGTTAGTGTGACTGAGAAACTGAATTTTTCATTTTATTTCATTTTAATTAATTTAAATAGCTACATATAACTAGTGGCTACCATATCAGTCAGCACAGCTCTAGACTGTGATCCTTTAGTGAATGATTCATTTTGATATCCCAGGACATAGGAATTATCAATAAGTAATGGATGAGTGGATGAAGAGAGAGATTAATGTGAGAGTTGGCTCCAAAGATTATAATACCCATACTTTTACAATTTCTGTCTTGCCATATGGTAGGAGCAAAAGATACACTCTGAAGCACAAATAAGGTTCAGCCGATGAGAACAAAGGATTGGAAAAACCTATATCTAGTATTCCACTCTTGTGCCCAGCTATATAATCCACACAGTGTGGGCAGTGTAGCCTAACACCTGATTTTAACTATTGGACTCCACTTTTCAAAAGCTTGGGGGCAACCCCCAACTAAGGACAGGTTAAATTTACAGGGCTGGGTCTGTGCTTTAGGAGTTAGAAGTACTCCAAGGTAATCAGATACAATTCAGGCATTAAGGGCTCTGTTCAATTTTTCCAGCTGAACAATATAACCTCCTTAATAGTCATAGTCAAAACTTCTATACCACCTTACATGTGTAAGGGACTATTCTAATTATATTATGTTTATTTACTCTTTTAAACCTAAAACAATCCTGTTAAGTACGTACTATGATTTTTCTATGTTACAGATGAGGAAGCTGAACACAGTGATCTGCCTTAAGGTCAACTCAGGCAGTCTGGCACCACAGTCTGAGCTCTTAATCTTTCACTTTTTAAAAAAGGCAATCTTTTCAGCCGAACCAAGAAAGACACCGAGCACATTTATAAAGGCCAAAAGCTAAAGCAACCCCAAGCAAAAACCCACCAATGGTCCCAGCTACCATTCACTGAGACCACTAGGTCAAATCAACTAAGTCTTGCAGATTAAGAGAAAGAGATACTTCCAGTTCAGATCATTTCACGCAAGTCAGTGGAAACACTTAACAATGCATCCCAGAATAATGCCAGACATAAGAGAATAAAGAGAAAAATGAACAAAAGCTTGTTTTCTCTAACAATAAAACAGTAGCAATAAAACTACTAAAATCCCTGACATTTTTCTTGATAAATCCACAAACTGCCTGATTAATAAGAAAATAGTTCAAGAGTCAAAGAATATATGTGTATTCACACACTATCATTAAAGGACTGTGCACAGTTCACAAAAGTGTATCTGAAAACATACCCTCCCACTTACTATAATACAGGAAAACCCCTCAATCTCTCAGCAAAGGGAGGAATAAGAACTAATCTAAGAACCCAAAGGAGAACAAAGCTTCAGTCTGAGAAAAATGTGATCACAAAGAAGGTTTCACAAACCACTCTGCTGTGGGCACCAAAAGCAAATAACCAGCTTACAGGGAGCTCTGGCAACCTAATATAAGCTTCAGATTTAAGCAAGGCACCAAATAAGGGAAGGATTCTGGTGCATCAACCCTAGGAAAAGTGTTTCAAGTTAAAAATGGTTATTCAGGTTTGGATGTGAACTTTTGTATCTGTTCTTTATCAACAGAGGCACCTCTACCTCACTGGCAGCTAACAGCAGAAAAAGAAAACTGTTAGAATACACATGGACAACATGACCTGGTAGAGCCTGGCATTCACCTGGACACCAAAGACAAGGCTATAAATATGGCAATGTAGATCTGGTGGGACTTCACACCCTAGCTGGACGCAAGCATCTCTGGGGCAGGCAGGCCATGATGTCACTTTCCCCCCAGCAGCTAAATAGTTCAACATTAAGGCCAAAAACCACAGCACTTTTGGTGAGAGACTCAGTTTCACCGTGACTGGAGGCAAGATCTGCTTCCATCTCGTCTTCTGTCAGTCATATCTTTTCTGTGCTGGCTCCCAAACCCAAAACACCTAGTTCAAAAGACAGAAAACACCCTTAAATCTCTTTGATCCAATTTTCCTCTTCATTCTCCTTATCCTCTCTCAACAATGAAAATCAATCTTAGGCATTCCAGAAAACAGGAAAATCATTAGCATTAACTTCCTCCTAACTTATTTAGGGTGCTCTATCCCTGTCACTGTTACTATCAAATGTACTGGAAAAATCTGAGTTTAGAGTTAAAAAGAGAAGAAAGTGACACAAGTCAAAAACCAATCATTCTGCTGGTTACAAAGTATGCTAGTTTATTACAATTTGTTAACCTGTATGGTTTTGGTATGTATATTTTTCTGTATATATATTATACTGTAATAACTACAACTTTTTCTGTTGTTCCACAAAAAAATTTATTCTACAGACATTACCCTTTGCCACACATGTCCTAACCTTCACCAATATTCTAACTCCGAGGTGGTAAAAATGAAAGTGACTGTGCTAAAAGTTTAGGGCTCCATCTAGGTGCAGAAAGCTACACTAGTGTTAAATACCAGATCTGTTGATGATTTAGACTAAATATCTATTTAATAGATGTAAACCACGAAAAGAGATTAAAAAATGTGTTCATGGAAATAAAAAAAAAAAAAGTAGGAATATAATCCAGAATATGTGACTCCTAGTCTACGTCAGCCAGAAGGGACAGCTTCTCAGCAGTAAATGGCATCTATTAGTGCTTTATTCAACCTTTTGATATATATCACTTCAAAGTATTTTAAAAGCCATAGTGTTTTAGAGATCTGTCCAGAAGCCTAAAGGCCTATCTGCCAAAGAAATTCCTTGGAGAGAATGTCAAATGACTTACACACAGTTTGCTTTAAAATTAGGACCTAGCATTTCAAAGATTTGTAGCACAAGTCAGCTCAAAATCTCATTAGCCTAAGGTTTTACATCTTCACCAAGAAAGGAATAATCCAGAAAAATGCAAATCCACAGACGGTATTATCCCAACTCTTCTCTCCCATAAGCTTCAGCAGCTGTAGTCCTACTGTGCATGTGAAAGGCAAGAATAGGACTTATTGCCAATGGTTACAACAGAAAACATAACTTATTCCTAAGCCAAGCTGGGCTTGGCTCAGAAAGCTTCCCAGAATGATGGAAGGCATGACTTTAGGATGACTCAACCTTTACTAATGCATAAAATAAAGCAGAGAAGGACTATCTGAAGGATCCATTTTTAAGCTTAGGCCAAATCAAAAGCCCAGAAATATATAATTTGTGATAACTCTTCAATTCCAGCAGACTGATTAGATAGCGTCAATGTGGACATCTGTACCATGGGCTAAGAAATTCTAATGATAGACTCTTGGCTAGGACTCTCAGAAGCAACCACTCAAGAGTTTCTAACCACACTATGTTTTTATCCATGTTGTTCCTTGGGCCAGAAAGTTTGCTATCCAAATTTAGCTAAAGAACTTCTCTCATCCTTCAAAATTAAGGACAGATCACCTTTCTAGGTAGCTTTCCCTGTTCATCTTAATATCTTCCTCGTCTGTATTACCTCTGTACGGTGAACATTATTTCTATTATTATACTTAGAACACTTTATTGCAAGTATTTATTTACATATCCAGTTTTCCTACTAGACTTTGAACTATACCACTGATGGAAGAACCAATATCATTTACCTTTCTATGTACAGTGCCAAGAATAATGATTAACATATTAAAGTACTCACTAAATATTTATGGAAACAACAGGGAAAAGTATGATCCCTTCAGAGATGACTAGCTAGACTGAGAAAGTCTTACATTGAATAAGCAAGAAAAAGAGGAAGATACCCATATAAAACTATGAAGCCACTTAGTTAAAGCAAAATACGAAGGTAAATACTGTACTGCAAGGTAAATTAAAAACAAGAAAGAGCCAAAGAGAAAAAGATTAGAAGTCACTGGTAGTAAGGACACAACACAAAATGCATGCCTTCACAACTTATTAAAGGAAGTTACAAGTTCAGGTCTCACCTCTGGAACAATTAAAAACATTACTATGTATAACAAATTCATAACTGTGCACAAGGCAAAAAAAAAAACAAAAAAAAAACAAAACAAAAAAGACAATACTACCACACAGCACAACTATCTGATACTAAAAGCAGAAATTTCCCCCATGAGTTTCCACCAAGAAGACACCATATAATGCAAATAGCAATAATTCCCTAGGCCTCTTTATTATTATTCAGTACAATTCAGTGAAAGTAATACTCCTAGGGACCAACATGTAGAGGTACAGAGATCTCTGATGGTTCTAGGTATGAATGACACAGTAGGAGAGATGCCTAGTGATTCCTATGGTAAATGCTCAATAAATTTTTGGATCCATGTATAAATAGAAGACAAATAACTTGAAAAATCACTGAAGCTCTTAAAAATAAAAATGTATGGCAAATACTTTATAGACACTCAAGAATCAGAAGGAGTCGCAATAGTATTTTAAGCTCCTTCTGGTCTGGAGAGTCCATATACTAATACTTGGGAAAATAAAACTAAGCAGTAACTTCAAAATTAAATATTTGTGAGTAAACTAAAAGGCTTCCAAGAGGGGAAAAACCCAAAGTTTCTCCATGGAGACGAACAGTCTGCCGATGAAAAAGATCACAAGTCAAAAATACAACTATTTCATATTCTTTATCTTAGAGTAGACAGATAAAATTGTGGAACCTTGAAGAGTAGAGAGGGATTTCAGAATGATAGAATTATGAATTCATCTCCCATAAGAGTACAGTCAGAAACAAAAACCAATATAGAAAATTAGTGAGAAAGGCAACATGGGGAAAACAAAAAGGTTGGTACAGTCTCTTAACGCCACACAACAGGCAGTACGTTATTATATAAAGTGAGCTGCTCCCACAGTAACATCACCTCACTACTCCATCTGCAGTTGCAGACTGAGCAAGGATCCAGTGTAAGGGTCTCATTCTTATTTGGAAGGCTCTTCACAGACTAGGAGCTGGATCCTAAGGGACGATTTACAGTACACCCTCACATACATTCCAGTTGGCTGGAATTCAGCAGCTGATTGCTCCCTTGTCTAACTTGGCAAGGAGCCAAAGAAGGACTTTTCTCAGTCAATTCTCCCAGGCTGGAAAATTCTCTAGCCCCCAAGTTCTGGCTTAATTCTGAAGATCAGGTTATTCACAAGATGCCAAAACTACATCTTTACATTGGCTTTGAACAAGTCTCTCAAGTACACCCATACAGATTCCTACAGATCTCAAAATCATCAGGATATTAAGGCCCAAAATGTCCACTCTTCCTCTCACATAGAGAGGAATGCGCTTTTCAAACCACGGGCAATACCAAAACAAACTCGACATTAATCTCAACAATTCTTGAAACTGGGGAACAAGCAACAAACACATTGGCCTTTACAACCTTTATATTCTACCACACTGAAAACTCTCCCTATTCCACTAGCTACTTGAATTCTTTCACTATTCCATGAAGAGCCAAACCCCAAGTCTGTTTCACTGAGAGGAAATGAAGAAGGAAACCTTAACACTGTTTTTTTGATCTCATCAAGCTCCTCATCTCAGCCAGCATACTATCGCCCCTCCCAGGAAGTGCTTGGAAATATGTGTGTGGGCCACTACTGGCATCTAGTGGGGGGGAGGGGGCAAGAATGCTGAACATCCTGAGGTGACACAAAATGAGGTCCACAAAATGAAGAACTTGTCCCCTCAAAAGGCAGTAACACCTTCATTGACAAATAATGTACTAGTGAAGGACTTCCACATTAACTGCCTTCACCCTTCAGAGCTTCTAGAACATTAGTGGGTAAACTTTTTCTGTAAAGGGTCAGACAGTAAACAGTGTTGGCTTTATGGGCCATCTATATCTCTATCACATGTTCTTTTTAAACAACACCTTACATAAGAATGTAATAAAGCATTCTTAGCTTGCAGGCCACTGGCAGATTTCATTTACCCCTGTCCTAGAGTATTACTTGATTCTTAATGGTCTGTTTACATTGAGATGCTGATTAAAATTAAATGTGATGGAGCATATTATAAACAACTCCAAAAATGTATACTATAATTTTAAATTAATAAAACAAGAGCTTCAGAATTTAGCCTTAAAACCTAAGATTTAGGACACGTATTTGACTTTTAATTAAAAAGCTCTCATCTCCACCCCTCCTCAGTGCATTTCAGTCACAAGTTTTTTTCTCAATGTTCATTTTCAAACATGTTACTGGAAAAAACACAGGCACTGTCTTTCCCTCTCTCTTCAGGATATATTACTTCCTATTCACCATGTGTGCCATTCAAAGTGTCTCTTTAAAATTACTACTGTTAACATTTTCTAAAATGTCTAAACCAAACCAAAGCCTGGAAATTCTGACTGGTATCTGGGTCCTGACTTTCCGGATGGTAACTAAAGGTCACGTGGGGTGGAAAGTGGCCTGCGGGTAACACAGAATATACACATGCACGCGAACAGGATATGTTGGTAATATGGTTTCCTGAGACCTGGTGAGTTGTGAGAGTTCTCATCGACACCCTTGGGGAAGATGAAAAACCTGAAGCTGGGAAATACTGGATTTTAAGAAAGTGTCCATTCTTGGAATTAGATTTCTAGCTAAAGAAGAATGGGCAAGTACACTTCTTCCTCCACATTTTACTTGTCTAAAAACACAAACAAAACAAACACACACAAAAAAATGAGTATCTGATGAGGTTTTTTTTCACAGTGTGGAAGCTGGTGTTTGCAGCATGGCTTATGTCACGTCTTAAACCCAGAGTGTGGTTTTTATGTTTAACCAGCCTCAACTGCACCCTGGCACTGTTTCTTCCCTCAGAGAACTTTGCTCTGTTAGAGGAAAGAAACCAACCTCACATCTTGAAACAAAACGGCTAGGATAAAAATAAAGCCCTGAAGTGGTTTAGTGACCAAGGTCATGTGGGACGTTAAGGTTTGTAGGTAGGGCCAATGTACTTTGAGAACTTCCACTCACTGCCAACCACAAAGAGACAAAGAAAGGCACCAGACCAAGAGTCCAGCAATGATCAAGACAAGGAAGCCCCAGTATTTGCTTGTTTAGGGGTCTCCTCCTCACAGCACACTTCACATTATCAAGAGCCAAAAAACTCAGTCCTGGTCCTGATTTTCTTTGAGAGTAATCTCACCAAGCTGTTTCTTATGGCCTAAGGAAAGGCAAACTGTAGCCTCTTCCTATAGAGTCTTTTGTGAATGCCTGTCATCACATGTTGCCAAGCTTCAGTTCACAGAATACTTTCAAACAGCTTCCAGGGTGGAAGAGTATGACATGAGGTACATACTGCAAACTACTTTATAAAATTAAAAAGCTATATAAATGACATGAAGTTAATATAATCCCCACAGCAACCCTGAAAAACTGCATTGTGCTCACCTTACAGATATGGACTTTTTATATTTATGAGGCCAAAAAAATTAACTAACTTTCTCTATGATTATATAATTATGGGGCAATGAAAGGATGGAATTACCAGAGATAAAACATTTACCTACTAGTATTGAGACTCAATTCTTCTCTATCACTGTGGATTAAATCAATCCTTATGTTATCCAGAGAAAATTAAGCCAAAAGCTTTTTTGCACTTCCTAATGGCACTAATTCTGGAATTGCCAACCTAAAGGTTCATGATACAACTCTAGGAACTGGAGCTCACTCCAGTACAAGGCAAGTCATCTTGCCTAAGGAAGCAGGCCTTGTAAAACCATGCTCTGACCTATAGTTGTGTTCATAGAGGGTATGGGGAGGAGTGAGGGAAAGGTGGAGGCATTCGATGTGTGCCACCCACACATCACAGCTTTCTTTTCAGTATAGTGCTGGCAGCAGCAGCAGCAGATCAGGTGCACAAACTATGCAAGGGGTACTGAAAAGCAAGGCAAATGATGGGTCTGAAGAAAATGCCACATACATCAAACACACAAAAAGTTTTCAGGCAAATATAACAAGTTGAGCATGTGAAAGTTCTATGCTATAGGCCATCTGACTTGGGTTTCCCACAGTGAAGCTGTGCTCCTTTGTTGGTCAGTGTTTACTTTACTTTGCTGGACTTCTGATTAAATGCAAGAAAAAAAATATTTATACACTATCCAGCCTCATAGAGCCATGTTTTCAGAGTCAGAATGAAAATCATCATTCTCAACCGATAGCAGAACCTTGGAGGGAGGGAAAAACAACAAGAAACACATGGAAACATGGACACAAGAGATTCAAGCAGGGGCAGCATGCAAAATTTCAGGCAGATACTATGATTCCCAAATCCAAGGAAACAAAGTTCTCACTCTGCCAAAGATTTCAGGTAACTACTAAAAGCCTGGGGATAGGGAAAACTACATGAGACAAGAAAAGTTTATTTCTAACCAACTGGTTTGATGGGTGAAGTTCAGAATTTACCAGAACACAGCCTGAAGTTTTCCAGTTCGCATACTTAGCAGTGTAACTTCTCACTTCTTACCAAGTTTGGTTGCAACAGGATGTTGAGGAAAGAATCTGTCCCAGAGCTCTGTACGTAGCCCTCGACTCCCAGAGGTAAAACTTCTGTTAGGAAACCGAAGTGATACCTTCAGATTCCTTAGGCTTACTACTGGACAGCAGACAGAGTGAGGCTGGTAGCAGGACATACTGCTAACTAGTTTCTGGGTCAACACCAATGACAATGCCTCATAAATCCCAGCAAAACATCTTTGGCCCAATGATTAAGACACTTTTCTGTGCCCAAAGCCAGGCCTGTTTGAGGGGACTTGCCAATCTTAAAAAGAATCTCTGAGAAACAACTCAAATACCTCTTAAAAACCTCGACTGCAATAACCTACTTTAGTGGCACTGTAATGGACAAATCACAAAATCAAATGTCCACAAAGGTGATATAAGTGAGTAATGTATAAGTACAAGAAAGTTGTGAGGCTAGTTGGCCTCCCCAAACCCTTTTAAAAAGGGGGTAGCTGCTACTTGGCTCTTGGAAACTGCTACCAGATCTTGATTTGTGTGTGTGTGATAGAGAGAGAGAGAGAGAAAAAGAAAGAGAGAAAGAGAGAGAGAGAGACTATAAGTTGGCAACTGAATGAAATTTTAAAACAAAGCAAACAAAAACCCACTATTTGTATCATATGAACCATCTGATTAGTCTTAGTATCACTCAAAGTGAGATAACCAGATACCACCTAACGCAGTACAAAATGAGGCACACAGTACCATCTATGAAGTACTCTTGCCAAAAAGGCTGAAACTGAATCTAACCAAATTTCTAGAGTTAACTCTCCCTGGAATACAGAGAATAGAGAGGCAGGTTAAATGACATCACAAGGAAATAGACAGACAAATCCTGAATGTGGGAATTCTATAGGAAAATAGATTAAAAGAGACTTAGACAAAGCAAACGTAACAGGCAGATCTTGATTTAAATAAACCAACTGTCTAAAGACATCTGGTATATAATCTGGGAAATAAAGTTATGGATCAGATCATGAATGATGCCAAAGATAGGCATGGCAATGGCACTATGGTACATAAAAAAATGTTCCTTATTTTTTAAAAGGTGTGTGTGTACGTGAAATATTTAGCGATGCAGTGATGTGATATATAAGGCTTGCTTTAAAATACTTCAATGGGGGCGGGGGTAGGAAAAGATGAAATAAATGCGGAAAAATATTGATAATGGTTGATATAAGTGACAAGTATATGGAGGTTCATTATATGATTTTCTTGAGTGTTTAAAATTTTTTATTATTAAACAAAACTCAAACAAAACAGGTCTGCATTTAGACAGTGGGCTATCAGTTTATGAAGTACCATTCACATTGTTCATTTTAATTGTTCACTTTGGTCACATGGGTGACAGTGAAAGTTGCAAAATAAACCCAGTATCTTAAAAAATCATTATAACAAAAATATAAGTGTGTAAATAACTACCACCACATATATATGTGACCATATGCCACTCATTCTTTACATATATTATCTCATTTAGTCTGTAATTATCACCATCTTACAGATGAAGAAACTAAAGTTCCACCAGGTTAAGGAAAATGCCCCAAATCTCACAGCTGATAACTGATAAAACAAGGACTTAAACTAGAACTTTCCAAAGCCCAAGTTGTTAACCTCTGCACTATCCTGCCTCTGACATAATAAGATGCAGGATAAAATTAATGAAAGCTATCCAGCTACCAATCTCTAAAGAGATACAATGGACTTGCAGATAATCGCTCATGGAAGGATCTCTCAAGTCTAATAGTAATATGAGGAGAAAAAAAAAAGCAAAGGTGAATAACAATGTATTTAATATACCATTAATACTGTAAGAAAAAGGAGACAATCATATACATTAATTATAATGTCCCATTATTATTATATATTTATATTAGTTACTTCTTTAATTACTTCTTTAATCAAAATATTTAAAAAACGCACTCACTCTTCTACTAGATCTTTCAGCATCTAGTCCTACTGACCTAGAAGCCAACATCAACACTGCTGCCTAAAAACTTCCCTAACTAAAACCCAGCTTTCTGTGCCCAAGAGGCCTCAAATTAATCACTCATGCTTCAATTTCTCACTAGTCCAAGATGCTTCCTCATAAAATGGACCCTTTCAGACACAAAACTTTCAAAACAATTATCAGCCCTATTAAATGTCTAACCTTTCTTGAACTCATTCTTCCTTATTCATGTGGCTTGAGAAGTTTCCCTTTATGCATGAGAGGGAGGACATTATGGTGTCACTCTAATTGTGTTACTTTGATAAACAGCAAGATATGGACAACTGTGTTGACCTAAGAAATTAGAATACCACTTTTCCAACCAGATTCTGGGTTAACACTTAGGCGTTAATTTTTCTCTTCTGATTTCCCAGGTTAACAGGCATTAGACATTTCCAATTTAAATGCTATGCCCTATATAAACATGCAGGAAGATCCTACCCTAAGATGTTAATAGTGATTATCCTTAGGTGGTAAAAATATATTATCTGCATTTTCAAATTTTTTGCAATAAGTGTTGGCTTTGTAAATTTTTAAAAGCAATGATATCAAAATGAAAAGAAAAAAGCTTTGTCCTACTTAAAGCCATTGGCAATTTCTCTACCAACCAAGAGAGGCACCATATTTGAGAATCCCTAAAGTACTAAGAGAAGCACGCAAATTTTAATCAGCAAACCATGGAGCGAAAAAATTCATCCAACGTCCACCCTACCAAATTTAATGAATGTAGTACTTCTTTTGTTGAATTAACAATACAGACATGATAATAAACAATAAGAAATCCAGAAACAAATTATATACAGAATCCAGAAGTGTATTATATGGGACAAGCCCGCTGACCACCACCCATGTAAACCAAGTACCAAATAAGAAAGTGGTTCCAGTGGAAGGCTTAGTTTCTCTACCACTCCAGCTTTCTCACATTATCCTCCAAATGACTACAGATTTAGGTATCCTGCAAACCCCGTGCTGTGTCTCGCCTTCTCCATCTTTGCTCACTCATACTGTTCCTTCTACTTTAAACACTCTCTTCTCACTATGTCTAGTTAAATTTTCCAGGAAGTCTTCTGCAGTTGCTCTCCTTTTCTTGACAACCCATGCCTCTGCCAGGACTGGACCACATCCCTTCTCTGTGCTTCCACGGTACCCAATGCATATCTCCCTCATGAGATCTAGCACAATACAGTCAGACTTCATAATTTGTGGATTTCGTATCTGTGAATTTACCTCCTCGCTAAAACTTACTAGCAACACCAAAATCAATACTCCTAGTGCTTTTGCAATCATTTGTGGACATGTACAGAGTGGCAAAAAAAATCGAATTGCCCAATACACCTGTTCCCAGCTGAAGCCACTCTCTGACTTCATGGGTGACTCTCTGACTTCTTGTTTGAGCTCTCATACTGTAAAGAAGTATATTTTTTGTGGTCTATTTAGTGCCACATTTTTCACATTTTTGTGTTTTGTTGGTGATTTCGCTGACTAAAATGGTCCCCAAATGTAGTGCTGAAGTGTTGCCTAGTGTTCCTAAGCACTAGAGGCTGCGATGTGTCTTATGGAGAAAATGAATGTTAGTCAAGTTTTGTTTTGGCATAACTTACAGTGCTGTTGGCTATGAGTTCAGTGTTAATTAATCAACAATAATATTAAATAGGGTGTCTTTAAAGCAAAACATGTCTACAGCCATGCCACCATGAACGTGCCCAATCTCGTCTGATCTCAGAGGCTAAGCAGGGTCGGGCCTGGTTAATACTTGGATGAGAGATTACCTAGGAATATTATTATATTATTAGGTGCTGCAGGTGTCAAAAAAAATCTTAGAATAAAAATAAAGCAAAACATACATAAAACAAGTTTACGTACGGATTAATGAAATTCTTATAACCAAAGGCTCATAGGAACCTAACCCTGTATATTCCTTAGGAACAATGATTCAGTATTCACTAATTCAGCATCCACGATGACTTTGGGGAACATAACTGCTACAAATAACAATAACCAACTTCATACTGAAACATTCTGTTTATATAGTCATTCCTTCCACTAAACCAAAAGCTGGCAAACTAGACCCACAGGCTAAATGTAGCCTTTTAGGCTTGCTGACCCATGCCTTAGACTTTAAACTCTTAGAGGAGATACCAATGTCATATGCGCCTTCACAATCCCAGCACAAAGCTGGCACAATAGGATGGATAAACTAAACTTTAGTTTGGTCAAGCACTGGACCAGCACACTTCTACTCCAAAAACTCAGGGGTAACTGCATTAATTCCAGACCTGAACAGGTCCTGAAAAGAGATACTATGCAAAGAAATAAAATAACTAACAGAATGTGACAAAACGACAAGAGACAAAAGGGAAAGAACAAAGCAATAATATCATTTGGTGGATGAAATAAGATATGAGAAATTAAAATAAAGGCCAAATAATAGGTATTAAGAACTACGGAGGTACAATCCAGCACTAATCGCAAAACACATTCAGAGGGGCCGAAAAGAAGGAAGATTTGGCAAGAGCTCACCAAATGTACAGTGACATTTCACTTGTCTAAAGACCTATTTTCCACACACAGCACCAAGCATGTTTGTAAGTCATAGCTGGTGGGGGCAATTGTCGGGAATGATAAACCAAACCATGCTAGAGCATGAGAACTCACTAAGTTTGAGAGACAAATACCTATTGACAGCTCCCAACTTCATTTGCTCATTTTCCCCAGTACACAGACATGTGTTACATTCTAACCAAGATGCTAATAAAGCAATTAGGTCTGAGAAAATCCTTAGCAGTTCCATCAATGACCTTCGCCTTTCAGTGTGAACATTTTTACTGATGCTGTAATTTAATATCCTTAATTAACTCAATATCAGCAACAACTTATTTGCTAAGCGGTACACTTTTCTGATTTCCAAAGGGAGCTAAGGCATAGAGGAAGGGACGTCCACTAAATAAAGAATGCTTAGAACTCTGGTGACATTGAATTTGAGTGGCCTATCCGGCAGGCATAGAATCTAAATGGGACTCTCACTATTTTAAGAGGATGCCCTTTACCATTGAGGTTGGCAGTCCCTCCCCAGGTTGCATGTTCAATCCTGACCACATCTCAAGGCTGAAAACCAACAATCCGCAAGCAAACCTGCGCCATTCAGAGAGAGATCAAAAACTCATGCTTGGCAGAGGGAGAAAAAAATAGTTGGAAATTTATTATCAATACTAACAACCATCTAAAGCCAAACATTCTGTTTCTTATTCATGAATCTGATTTTAGTAATCTGTGCTAGAAACTCTCTAGGAGTTGTCAAGGAAGCAATTCCTATTAAGATTAATCACTCAAAATGGACAACTAAAATGAATAAGCAATGTATAGCAAATTTAAATTTTATACAAGTTAAATAAATGACATACATCTTTATAATGTTATATCATGCATGCAGCTATATTAAGAATATGCTAAGAAAATATATTCTTAGTGGAAAAACAATCAATTCTGCAACAATGCTTCTTCTGAAAATATAAATTTGTTCCATTACGATCAACATATTAGGAAATAGTATGAGCATAACACAAAGTTTACATTTGCTTATGTGTGATTTTGTTCATGAGAAATACCAAGTGAAGACAGAAAACTGTACCCAACTGAACGGAGCTACACAGGAATACACAAAACATACATCTACCAGCTACTGCAGTTCACCATGTGAACTCCTGTTATGAGGCACATGTATCCACAGCTGCCCATCCAATATCAAATACCCCTTCTTCCACCACTTCACAATAACCCACAAGCTGCAATTCTTCTGAAGCCCACTTCTACAGGCAAATTTGTCTTTTTCAAGAGAGTATTTATATTATTTCTTAACTAATGAAAATCTACAAAATTGTACAATTATTTTATTAGGTTTATATCTTTTTTAAAGTATGTCACTGAGGAAATTTTTGAGTATTGTTCCCCTAACCCAATTTTCCTTATAAGCTCTGTGGTTTTATTGTGTGATTTTGCATAGCACAGTGATTTTTAGAAATTATGTGTTATACTGCAGAACAGACTGTATGTTCAACTGATCATTTAAAAAAGCACACTGCAGATTGGCATATATAGCATAATTTCACTTTTGTTAAAAAAAAATATTTTATAGATTAAAGACACACAGAGACTAAAAGAAAAGGGATAGGATATGGTTCCATAGTATAGCAGTTAGCATGTCTGCTTTACACACAGAAGGTCCTGGGTTCACGCCCCAGTGGAGCCATGGTCCATGGTCTACGGCCATGCCACCCTAAACGAGCCCAATGTCTGATCCTGGAAGCTAAGCAGGGTAGGGCCTGGTTAGTACTTGGATGGAAGACCACCTAGGAAGACCAGGTGCTGTAGGCATAAATAATAATAATAAATATAAATTTAAATAAATAAATAAGTAGATAGATAATAAGAGGAAGATGGACCTAGTGGGTATTGCACTGAATAAAATAAGGTAGAAAGGAAAAGACAAATAACGTACGATTTCTCATACATGTGGAATCTAAAGAAGAAAATAAACAACAAAAATGGAAATAAACTCATAGATACAGAAAATATGTTGAGGGCTACTAGATGAGGGGGTTGGAGGGAACTGCGAAAAAGAGCAAAGAGATTAAGAAGTACAAATAAGTAGTTCCAAAACAGATATGAAGATATAAAGGGTAACATAAGAAAAGTAGTTAATAATGTTGTAATTAATATGTAAAGAGAAAAAGCAGTACTACATTTAGTGGGGTGATCACTTTATGACTTACATAGATCTTTTATTATGATGATATAAAATTGAAATGAATACATTATTGTATACCAACTGTAACTGAAAAAACTCATTGAATATACAATGTAAATGCGAACAACTATATTTCAATAAAGCTGAGAAAATATATATATATTTCATATATGTAGGTAATGTGTGCATACGTACACACTTATAAATGCTTACAAAAAGGTCTGAAAAAACTTCCACCAAATAATTAATAGTGGTATCTCTGAAGGCAAGAATATTTTTGTTTGATTTAGATACAGTGAATTGGGGTTACTTTTTGCAATTTTAAAAATTCCCTTTAAAAAATTAAAAATCTTTCCAATAGTAGAAATATTGAAGTGATCATTACACAATCTGATTGTGTCAACCCCCTGCTTAAGATCATCAATACCTGAATGCAAACTTCTCAATACTTATGAAGGATCTGGCCCCTATCTTCTCTAGCCTCACCCCTCACTGTTCCTCCCCTTATTTATGTTTTCAACTAGGATTTATTTAGAATCTTTTATGTGCAGGCATTGGGGATAAGGCTGTGAACTATATATGAACTTCATTCTCACAGAGCTTTTAATATAGCAAGAGAGAAATCTTAACCAAAAACAAAACTGCACCTAAAATTACTTAACAAATGTGATATTACAAAGGGAAACCAGCCAGGCTCAGAGATCAGGAAAAGCTTCCCTTAAAAAAGGGAAGTGATATTTAGGCTGAGAATTTAAGAATGAAATAAGAAAGGGACTGAAAAATAGAGGAGAGTACCAAGGGCATAGAGAATGCACAACAGCCATAGGGCCAGAAAAAAAGCTTGAGCCTTTAAAAGAAGAAGCCAGTAAGGCCAGAGAACAACAAAGAGGAGAAGAGTGGTATAAGATAAGGTTAGAAGTAGCAAAGAGGCTAAATCATGTGGGGCCCACAGACTATGTTAATGATTTCGGACCTGATTCTAAGAGCAAATAGAAACAAGTGAAGATTTTCAAGTAGGGAAGTAACATGATCAGAAATGTGTATCTGGAAGCTCATCTGGGTTACTACCTAAAAAGAAAGGCCTAATGAGGACCAGGAATAAATGTGGAAAGGTCATTAGAAACTTCTTTCAATAGTCTATGGATTACTGAAATGATAATATGGACTAGAATGGTGGTAGTGGAAACAGAGAAAAGTAGATGATTCGAATTATGTTTAGGAGGTAGATTCAACAGCTCTTGATATTGACTAGATGGGGGGTACAGGAAAAGAAGGGATAAAAGATGACTCAAGTCTCTGGCAAGAGCAGTTCTCATATCTTAGCATTCAGCCATTCTGAACTACCTACAGTTCCCTCAGCCTCTGTACCTCTTTCAAACTTTCAGGCTTCAGAATGGAAATGCCCTTATTTCATCCTTCAGCTGCAAAATGGCTCCTCATTCCAGCCTTCTCTAACCATGCCCTGATTAGCTGCTCTGAGTGCTCCTGCAGCCTCTTGTGTTTACTTTTATCCTAGCATGCAGCACACTCCATTATAACCGTATCATTTATGTTTCTTTCTTCCTCACATAGCTGAGTGCTCTCTGAGGTTAAAGACCATTTTTTGTTTGTTTGTTTTAATCTCTATATCCCAAATGTCTAATCACTTTAACATATGTGAATAAATCCCCACTCTCATCAACTGTATGTTCCAAGGAACAGAGAATGCAAGCTGAGTTCTGGGTGCCTACTATAAGAAAGAAAAAAAATATGGGAAGCTAACTAGGGCCTGAGAAAGCAGGTAAAAAAGGAAGTGTGGTTTCCTGACTGGATAAACTAAGAGCTATGAAACTGCAGCCTTCTTCCTCAAGTTCTGGTAATCTAGAACTAAAGACCAAACTCATAGATGTAAATTTAAAAGAAATTAAGGGAAGTAATTACCCAATAATGACGTGTAGTCTGAAAATACATAAACTGCTTCACAAACAGTTTAGAAAACAAATTACCACATTTTACTCTACATATACCTGTAATTATTTGAAATTTTTACTAAAAATATATTTATGTGATTTGTATAATTTAAAATAATTAATAAAATTATAATGAATCCAATGACAGCTCACATCCTAAAAATACCTTCTCTGAGATGCGCATAAGAATAAAAACACAAACTTATTAACACATTATTTAAAAAGTAAAATATCTGATGGAAGAGAAAAATCTATATAAGATTAGCTACAACCTTTATAAAGGATACTCCCCAACCTTAGGCAAAGGCCAAAGCCATAAAGTGCTTTCTCATACTGTTGTTGCTTCATTTTAAAGATTGTTATCGACAGTGGAGCTAAAGCAGTAGAACAATTTATCTCTTATTTAAATAAGTTTCCAGGGGCTAGAAGAGTGCAATGGTGAGGGATTCTACCACAGCAGCAGCTCCTGAGAAGAACTTAACATACTGAGGCCCCATGCACACAATGGCACATAGAAGTTGACAGTTTCATTTATAAACAATGACTGTTTTCCAAGTCATTCAGAAAACAGCTAAAGACTAAGAAAAATATAGGAAGACATACGGAAATTTTAAATTAAACCACAAAGAACAAGTTTCTCCATTGACTCATTCTTAGCAGACAACCATGCCTCCAACTTCAAAGAGAAAACAGAAAACATCAAAAAGGCCCTCCCTCATCTTCCTCCTATGATACCCACAAACTAATCTGCATCCACAATTACCTATTCCTCCTTTCCCTCAAGCACAAGAAAGAGGGATCATGCACCCTCTTTTAGGCTAATTCCTTCACTTGTGCTCTGGATCCTACTCCCCTCCCATCCTCTGCAAGGATCTCTCCCTGCCATCTATATCTCCTTTCTTTCTTAGATCTTCAACCTACTATTTATCATTCTGTTTTCTCCTCAAATAATTGAATTATCTTTCATGGCTCCATTAATATCTATAAGAGGATGTCTTCAAATATCTTCATCTTTAACCTAGACCACTCTCCTCAGCTTCAGATGATGTTAGCCTCTAAAACCCTCCACTTGAATGTCCTATAGAAATTCCAACATGTCCAAAACTAAATTCATCCTTTCTCCAAAATCCAAATTCACTAAAACCAACCAACTTTATTCCCAATCTCAGCAAATGGACCATTATCCACCCGGTTTCTAAGCCAGAAACCCAGGTGCTACATTTCCCTACTTAAAGCACTCAATACCTCCATACTACCTTCAGGATAAAGGTCAAATGATTTACTGCATGACCCTTCAAGATTTGGTACTGGATTATCCCACCATCCACTCCACTATGAATGTTATTAAGGTACAATAAATCAGCCATTTGCAGTTTTCAACTACTATGCTCTCTCCCTAACTTACAAAATCCCACAAAGAATCCTTAAGCATCATATTGGTGACTCCAAACCCAAAGTGGCAAAAAAATTATTATCCTACACTAAGTAAACCTTCATTTAGAAAGATTACCTTTACTAAATTCTGCATTGCCACACAGTGGTGGAAAAAGGAAGTGCATAGTAAAGATAAATAAAGTGTAGGTAGAAGAGATGGATGAGAACACCAGGGAGTCTGGTGGTTCCCCATCCTGTGATTCCTGGGAAACAACTCCACAGTGCCTCATAGTTGCATGTACAAGGGTACCCACACTTACGCTGCTAGTCTTATGCATTATATCACCCTTAGGAACTTACATCACTGGGGCTCAGGCTGCCCAGCCCATTCTCCTGCTCAGAATCCTTCCCAGACTCTGTGCCCTGAGAGGACCGGGGATGGGATGGATGAATCCAAATCTCTAGGCGAGTTGTGTCATCTCCAACATGGCGGAAAGTAGACTTCTTTCCTTTATGCCATTGGTCAGGGCTCAGTTCCAATTCCTCGTGTTGCTTCTTTTCCATCTGTTCTACCTGCACAACACACAAAAACATACAGGCTCAGACTCTCCTGGGATTCAGCTAATAAAGAGAAGTGTTCACCTCACCTGAGTTTGTTGCCCAAGGACTATAAAAAGTAAAGACTTTGCCATAGTTCCAAAGTAGCAGAGTATCATCTGCCTTATCTCATAAAAATCAATTCTATAAACTAGATGCTGTGGAACATGTACACTCAAGGGCCCCAGAGAGCTCTCCTAAGGATGAGTTTGGTTCTGCATAAGAACCAACTGACTTCCATCAGCACAGTCCAATGGGATTCCTTGAGGACATTATTAGACATTCCCTTAAGGACAGAGAAGCACTAAGAGAAACACATTCTTCTGGGAAGGAATGATTCTGCCAGTATTCCCACTCACCTTTCGTTTGGTCTCTTCAAACAAGCTCATGAGACTCTCCTTGGCAGTCAGGATAGGGTTGCTGGCAGCTAAACTGCGCATATAGTAATACACAGCATCAAGCTTCCTCCTCTGTGGAAAGAGGCCAGAGACACTGAGTCAACCAATTCTCTTTCTGACTCCAGCCTAAGTCAGCTGACCCAAAAACCCTCTCTTCCAACCTGTGCCCCAAGCTGTGAGGAATTTCAGTAAGAAAATCAGAATGCTATCCATGGAAGAAGCCATGGAAATTACATCAGAGATCTCTTCTTACATAGCACTATACCTTATAGGCAGAAGTACTTAAGAGCCAAATACTCATAAGAGGGAAAAAAAAAAACAAACTTCATAAAATATAAAGGCCAATTATGTTTTGTTTTCAGAGGAAAAAGAATGTTCAACTTGCCTAATTATTTTTTAAAATCATAAATAATAATAGCAACATCACTGATTAAGCATAACTAAGTATGAAGCAAGTGATCACCACTTCACAGATATTATCTAAATCTAAAAATACTGCCCCATAGTTGCTATTATTTCTACTTTAAAGATGAAGAAATGGAAGCTCTCCTCAGAAAAATTGAAAATAGAATTACCATATGACCCAGAAATTCCACATCTGGGTATATACACAAAAAAATTAAAAGCAGGATCTTGAAGAGATATTACACTCATGTTCATAGCAGTATAATGGCCAAAAGGTGGAAGTGCCCAATGAGAGATAAATGGATAAACAAAATGTGGTACATACATACAACCGAATATTAGGCCTTAAGAAGGAGGAAGTTCTAACACAAGCTGTAACATGAATGAACTTCAACAACATAATGCTAAGTGAAATAAGCCAGTCACGAAAAGACAACTAGTGTATGTTTCCACTTAATTTAGGTACCTAGAGTAGACAAATTCGTAGAGAAAATAGAAGGGTGGTTGTCAGCGGTTAGAAGGAGGGGAGAATGGGGAGTTGTTGTTTCATGGGTACAGAGTTTCAGTTTTTTAAGAGGAGAGTTCTAAAGATTGGTTGCACAGCAATGTAAGCATACTTAACACTAATGAAAATGGGTAAGACTGTAAGTTTTATTTTATGTATACTGTACAATTAAACTTTTTAAATTTTTTAAATGGGCAAAAGATCTGGATAACCAAATGTCCAATAAGCATGTGAAAAGATGCTCCACATCATTAGTCCTTGTGAAATGCAAATCAAAAACACAATGAGATACCAGTTCACACTCACTAGATTTGTAGGTATCAACAAACTGATTCTAAAGTTTACATGGAAAGGCAAAAGACTCAAAACAGCTTATACAGTATTGAAGAACAAAGTTGGAAAAATGACACTATCTGACTTCAAGACTTACAATAAAGCTACAGTAATCAAGATGGTGTGGTAATGGCCTAAGAATAAATCAATAGATCAATGGAACAGAATAGAGGTCTGCAGAAATAGCTGATTTTTGACAAAGGAACAAAGGCAATTCAACAGAGAAAGGATAGTCTTCAACAAATGGTGTTGGAACAACTGGACATCCACATGTAAAATGATTAATCTATACACAGACCTGACACCTGTCATAAACACTAACTAAAAACAGATCATAGACCTAAATGCAAAACTACACAACTCCTAAAAGACAACACAGGAGAAAATCTAGGTAACCTTGAATTTGGCAATGACTTCTTAAATGCAACACCTCACCAAAAAAGACACAGATGGCAAATAAGCATGTGAAAGGACATTCTATATCCTATGTCATTAGGGAAATACAAATTTAAAAAAAATACCACTATACACCTACTATAATGACCAAAATCCAGGACATTGACACCAATTGCTGGCAAAGATGCAGCGAAACAGGAATTCTCATCCACCACTGGTGGGAATGCAAAATGATACAGCCAATTTGGAAAACAGTTTGGCTGTTTCTCCCAAAACTATACAGGTATATTCTTACCATACAATCCAGCAATCACACTTCTGGGTATTCACAAAAATGAGTTGAAAGCTTATGTCCACACAAAAACCTGCACATAAATGTTTACAGCACTTTTTTAGTAACTGCCAAAACTGAGAAGCAATCAAGATGTCCTTCGATTAGAGAAATGCCTAACAACCTGTGGTACATTGATACAATGGAATATTACTCAACCAGAAGCATTTACTGTGCTTCTGCTAAGGACACTCCTTTGGTGAAAAGCTCAGAGGAATAAGGGGATGATCTGGAGAAAAGAAATAAGGGTATGAGCACCAAGAGCTAGTTGAGGACTTTATGAGGGGAGAAGTAAAGGGAACCTCATTTTCCTTCTAGAAATAAATAATCTAGTTCAATGAGAAAGCGAAGGGAATTGAGACAAGATTCAGAACAGCAGCTTTGGTTGTAAAAACAGTGGTGTCTGACTAAAGCATGAGCATAGGAACCTAAGGGCAGTGAAAGTGGAAGCACAGATTCAAAGGAAGTGAGGGATCCCTGACAATTTACTTCAAAAAGTAACAGTACCAAAAAGAGTTTAAGGATGGGAGACAGAAAAGGATATACTTTGGGTTATAGTATTCAGATGAAATCTAACTCCAAGAGTTGATGTTATTAAAATCTGTATTTCTAAGGTACTGCCTGCAAAATTCTTCTTTTGTCCACAGATTTCTTACCGTATACACTGCCAGTAGAGCCAACTGGTTATAGGGGCGCCCATTCTTGGGAGCAATGTGCTGGGCCTTCAGGTACCAACTGGAATAGAAAAACAGTAAAAAAAAAAGAAGAAGAAGAAGAAGAAAAAGAAGAAGAAGAAGAAGAAAAAAGCTAGTTCTATATCAACTCTTTCCAATTCATCACCTGATTGTCCTCACTACTTAAGACATAAGCTGGAGTGTTAGCTATAACCCTGAAGTGGTAAAGTATGACCACAGAAACCAAGAAGGACACCTGTAGGATATACATATACGTATAGGAGGCAGCTCAGGTGGCCCATTACTCATAAAAAGGCTTAGCTTAAAACCACACAGGAAAGAGGAGCAATGAACAAAAGGCAAAAGTACCTGCGTGCTTTTCCATAGTTTGCTGTGTCATTGGCTTGCTCTCGATACCTAGCAATATCTCCTTGACAAATCATACATCGCTGAGCACTGATCAAGGCATATTTTACCTTCGGGAAAAACAGTCAGTCAGTAGCATACCCAAGAAACTCTAATTTCAACCCCAAAGGACAGGGATAGGGTCAAAATGACAGAGCCACATTAATAAGGCACTAATAATCCTCAACAAAGTAAAAAGTTTTCAGTCTAACTTGGACTAGCAAACAAAAAAAAACCAACAATGTGATGAAAAACTTACTGAGAAAGAGTAGCTAAAGGGAGAGGGGTCATTCTTATTTTGAGTCCCAGGCAAACGGAAGAAAACATTCTGAAACTAAGAGTCAGAATATCTAACTCTACATATAACAGCTATGTGATTCAAGTAGGTCTCTGGGACTCTTTGGGACTCAGTTTCTTCATCAGAATATAAAGATATCTATTCCATAGGATAACTGAAAAGATTAAGGAAAAAATACTTTATAAATTATAAAGTGATATATAAATATTAAGATAATTGTTTATTCTTTTATTTTTTTACCATCATTAGTCTTTCTCTCCTCAAACTGTTAATATCACTGCATTGTGTTACTGTATTACATTCCCTTTGCAAAACAGTAATTTCCTAAAATAGTAAGTTACTCTTCACCAAACACCTAAAACATGCCAGGACTGTGTAGTTTTTACACAAACACACACACAGACACACAGATACACACACACACACACACACACACACACACACACACACACACTCTCTCTCTCTCTCTCTCTGTCTGTCTCTCTCTCTCTGTCTCTCTTTGTCTCTCTGTCTGTCTGTCTCTCTCTCTCTTAAAATTTGATCGCCATGCTCTAAACTCTCAGAGTTCATGGCTTTCTTGCTCTACACTGAATTGTGTGTGCCTAGAATGGCACCTGGCATGTAGGACACTCAATAATACTTGCTGATTAGTAACAGAACTTGTGCATAGAAATCATCAAGAGCAGAAAGGCAAGAGGAAGCCTCTGCTCCCACAAATCACACTCCTTTCTCCAATTAATCTTTAACCTCTTCCTTTCTTCTAGCCCTTTTCTCTCAACACATAAATATGTTCAAGTATCTCCTAGCTTAAAAACAAACTTCTCTCGACAATATGTTCTTTTTTAACTACTATCTCTCGTCTTCATAGCCAAGATTCTTAAAAGAATAATCTATATTTCTCATTGTATCTACTGCCTCACTTCTCATTCACTAAAATCTTGCTTCCATTCTCTCCAGTTAAAATAACTAGTGTTAAGGCCATCCAATCCAATGGACACTTTTTAGTAATCTTAGCATTTTATGACTCTATAGAACTTGACAATTTCACCCACCACTAACTTAAAATTTGATCACCTTGCTCTGTTCAGTCTTCTCAGTATCCCAACTCCTGCTTCAACTATCACCTGACTCTCAATTACCAGCCCAGCTCTTTCTCCTGAGCTCCAGACAGACCAAAACAGTCACTTGTTCATTTTCAAACTCCTCCACCCAATCATATACAAAACTGGACTAACTTCTTCCTTCCCAGCCACTTTCCTAGGCCACAAATGGTGAGATGATAGACTCCTCATACCTCCAGTCTCATCACTCATACCAAATCAGCCAGCAATACAATTCTAATTCCATTGTATCTTTCCAATCTATCTCCTCTTTTTTACTTCCACTACTGCTACTTCAGTTCAGGCCCCTACCCTGACTCTCTTGCCTTCACTCTTGCCCATTTGCCAGAGTAATTTGTTGTTAAGAACAAATCAGTGATATCCATTTGTTGGAAATCAATCAATGGCTCCTAACTGCTTTCAGAATAATATCCAAACCCTTCAATGTGGCATACAAGAGTTTTTGATCTATCCCTTTCTACTTCTTTAGCTTCACCTCCTATATATCCCAATTCCACATTACAGAAACCAACATACTGAACTTTTTGCGCTTTTCCTACAAGGCCTGGTTCTCTCTCGCTGTGCCCTGTATTCAAACTGCCCCTTCTGCTCATAGTCATGTTTCAAAATTCAACTTCACATTGTTTCTGAGAAACCTTCCTCGACCTATCAATCTATATCAGATCCACTTCCCTCTATGTCCCTTCAAAACTCTATACATACCATTATCACAATATTTATATGATATTACATTATAATTGTTGGTTTAATGAGTCTTTCCCCAATGGATTGTATCTTTCATTCTTGTATCTTCAACACTCAGCATAGTGCCTAGCACCTAACACTAGATAAATGCTTACTAAATGAATGAATAAATTTAAGATAATGAAATTGGCTTACTGTCTTGCGTAATGGCTTGCTACGAATGGCAAGACCATCCATGTAGTCCTCCAGTTTGAATTTGTAAGTAACCTGCAGCTTCTGAAGCAAACTATCAAAGAAGTCACTACCCTATAAAGAGAAAAAATAAGAAACAGCTGAATCAGTCTATTCTGATCCAAGCTACCCACCAGAAACTGGGCAAGTGATTCTTTCACAGTTCTGCTAGTGCTCGGCCATCTGATGTAAAGAGAGACATATACAGTATGCAGTGGCTACCAAAAAAATGTTACAGCATCAGACTCTCCGTGGTTTTAAAGATATCAACACATGCACACACTCTTCTCCCCACTCCCAAACCCCAAACTCACTACCCACAGCTAAGATATTCAGAAAGCTTCCAAGCTCAGAACTAATTCCAATTTTAAGTTATGGTCTCAAGGAAGTAACAGGGGTAGGGTAGGCCTAAACCCAAGAAAGTGTGTACAGTTTTTGTCAATGTTCTGTTATACAACAGTATTTCAGGTGATAAAAACCCATCACAACTATAAGATGCTAAAGTATTTATCTTGAGGACAAGATGATAGTTTACCTCATCCAAGAGCTCCAAAAGTCTGTTCCGAATCTGTTCTGGGTTCTCAACATTCGGATCCTTGAGAAGCTGCCTGAACTTCTCAATCACCTGATAGAAAGCATTCTTCCACAGGATCTGATCCACATTCTGATTATCAGAGAACTCAATATCTAACAGAATACAGCGCTCATAAAGCTGCAGCAGTTCAGCTCTGGAATAAAATACATGCAACTGCTAGCTCCAAATACACCACAGAAAAGGCCAGACCCAAGATTTGAGCTTCCTGCAAATTAAACATCTTCTCTCATGGAAATCCAAAATGCCACCAGGTATAATACTCATTCTAGTTTCCATCCTGCACAGCAGGAGGTCATTCTAAAGACAGTTATGTCTAGGAAAGTAGTTTTTCCCGTATATGCTTCCACCTAAATTTAACAGCTGAAATAAGATCTTCACCACAAGTTATACGTTGTTCATTGACATTCTGGAAAGTCTCTCCTTTTCCATTTCCATTTCCAGATTCCATGTTCTCTTAATTTTTTTTCTTAAAGAAAAAGTGAGAAGTATAATCATTTCTAAGACTAGAAGCAAAATTGTTTTTTCCAACTGTCCCTCTATAACAAAAATATGAAAGGGAGATAACACCCAGAGGCTTACCTAAAAGGTTTCTACCTTCCTCAGCCATAAGAGCCTATACACGTTCTACTTATCCCCGTTTCCCTCTAGCCAGGGTGGAACGTATCATACCTGAGTTGAGCCATCTTTTCCAGGCCCTCAGGACTGATGCGGTCCCTGGAGAGCAGGTTGCTGAGCTGCAGTTCCTGGTTGTCAGCCACCCGGAGAAGCCTGTGCAGTTCCTGTTGCTGCATGTTCCTCATGTGCTGCTCCATCTCCTCAGGACTCATGGTGCTGGTAGGGAGAGGACTACAAACATACTGTCCTGATGGAGCCGGGAAGCCTGGGTAGTAAGGCCCTGGGTACACACCATTCGTAGGGCCCACTGGATACTGCAGAGGACTATAGCCTGTATAAGGATACTGGGAAGCAGGGCCTGGTGTACGAGGGTAGTAATAGGGGTTGTCAGAGTTTTGAAACTTATAGTAAGATGCTTGGGCCTGGCGTGAGTCACCCCAAGATGTAGGGCTAACTTCGTCATCGGTGTCCAAAAAATGAAGCTGGGTTGTCTGGCTCTTTAAAGCAGGTTTCTGATCAGGATTGTTTGGGTCCCACAATCGTCGAGTGGTGCCTCCTCGGCCCCAACTCCGAGATCCCTTATTACCAGATCCAAATAAAAGCCGCGGTCCCAAAAGTGTAGACTCTGGAGAACCAGCTGAATTGACAGAGAGAGTGGTATGGGCAGGCAGAACCAGAATGCCACGACCACGACCCCGAAGTTCTTGTTTCAGGTTTTTGGACTCCTGCTTCTCAGAGCCTTTGCCTCCACTGCTCAAGACTTTGTCAGGCTTTATCCTATCCACGTTCTCCCTAGCTAATCTCACCATAGGGGAATCTTTGTTCACGGTTTCTGCATCAAAAGTGACACGAAGAGTGCCTCGATTTTCTTTGCCATTGCTTTTCTGCTCTCCCTCTCCATATCCAGACCAGCTTCTTTCTAAATGTTTCTTCCTTTCTGAGCTCTCCCTGGGCCCATCAGGCTCTTCAATTCTTTCGTCATCTAAAGAATCAGTTGAGGACATAGATACTTGCTTTTTCAGTCGTGGCCTGTCCTTGGTTCTATCCTGTCGGCGGCGGCGGCATCCATTATCAGTCAGGCCAGTCCCCTCAGCACTGTTGTTGCTACCAGCTGAGCTGGTGCTGCAAGTGCGGTAGCGGTTCCTTCGTTTGTCTGAGCGGGAATAGCGCTTTGCAGAACTGGCCAGCTTCCCCTGTGATGGGTCATCGTTCACTTTCTTCATCACCTCCCCTTTTTCAATCCTCTTTCCTTTTCCTCCCTTTGCAACCCTTACTCTGTCACCATTTAGGCTCTTCTCTGCCTCATTTTTGTCTGGTTTATTCACAATCTCCTCTTTTATATGTCCCCTATACTCATCTTCCTCTACTTTCAGCTGTTCTACCTGGTTGAGGATTTCTTCCTCATCCACTGGGCTAGTAGATTCTTTGATAACAGTCTGAAAACGCCTTCCAGGCTGATAGATCTGCATGTCAGGTTTCTTTGTTCTCTTGATAATTCTTAGGCTTGAATCTTCTTGCCCAGCAGTCCTAGGAAAGGACTCCTGTACGTGAATATTTTCTGTGTCTACAGTACCATTTTGCTGTTGGTTGTCCAGGTCCTTGCAGATATCTTTAATGAGCTGCTCTCCATTTCCAACAGCAGAAGAATCTCTATCATTAACAATTTCATCTTTAAATTCGTCACTCCCAGAGGGTTCCTTTATTTTAGATTTGTTCCTTAGACGAGAAAGACCAGGCTTATAGATTTCCAGATCTGGGCGCCTGTTATCTTTCCGCTGCCTGGGCTCCTTCATGTTTTCTGTGATGTTGGAGAGAGCATTGTGGAGAAAAGCACAGAAGAAAAAAAATAAAGGAGGGAAGGGGAAAAAATGTCATTCTGATAATGTAACAGAAAAGTCAAGCAAGTATCGAAATGCTATTACTATTGGACAAAGAAGGAAATTTCTGCAGAAGCAGCAATTCTACTAAGTTTATAATATTTATTCAGGAACTGGCAAGGCTAAGAACTTAAGTGTGTTGAAGCTATCTCCACCTGGGATAGAGAAACAGAAAAAAAGTCATGTGTTACCCAAGTCATAGTTGGATCCCCAAAACCCTAAACTACCCTATTACCATCAGAATAAAAGATCTTTAATCATTTCAGCATTAGACTGTTCTCTACTACAGAACCCTCAGATACATCTTATTTTTTTCTTTTTCCAGGGTGTTTAAGTCCTTTTAACATACAAAGAGTGGCATGCACAATAACCCATGGTTCTAAACATCTCTGCAGAAAAAAAATTGCAAATCCAGTCTCTTGACTTAGCCGGGACAATCCTCTTCTTTAGGATACCAATTATCCAATCATATACCTCCCACTAAAGCAAAAAGGAAGCAGCTCCTTTCACATTTTCAACTCCACTCATGCTCACCAACTCTCTAACAGAAGCCAGCAGAGTCATTCCAAGGAAATACTACTCAGACTATCATCATTAGAATACTGAGACTAACTGCTACTATGATGATGGAATATGAGAAGGAAAAAGTTCCATAAAGGAGCTTTTCCCTGGAAGATGATAGAAGTATTGTGACATGCACTCAAAATACCAAGGACTGGGGCACTCAAGAGTAAGAGCATAGGACTTTAGAAACCACTTTCCACGATTCATGAACTTACTGAATGACAGATAAGCAAGTATCTATTTTTTGTTTCAGTTATATTTGTTAAGGGGAGAGACTACTACAAATAGGGACTAAACATCTCAGTGTGAAAGTGACAGGAATTATTGAGATCATAGAGAGTATACAAAATGGGATGCTACATAAAATCCTAGTATCGTTCTATAAACACCAGTGTAAACAAACCCATAACAGGGATCATATGCTCCAGCATTTACACCCATGGGTGTAAAACAGAAAACAAAAACAAACTCTTAAGTTTAAGACACTGCTTCAGTATTTTCAGAAGTCTAAAAGACTGCTTCATCAAGTATGAATAAAGGTAAAGCAGTTTAGCTCCAGAATAGTTCATCCTCAGCAGCCTTTATAACTTAGGTAAAGTGAAGGAAGGGAGGAAGGGAGAACTACTACTACTACTTTTAGAACAGAGAGAGAAAACAACCTGAAAAATCCAATTCAGTTGATCAATGAAAACCAACTTCATAGACTTTGGCCACAGGTCTACAGAAACATAGCTACCATTCTACACAACTCCAATGCCTAACAGAGAAGAGATGAAACACTAGAATCTTCTTTGGAGCTTTCCTGGTGTGGCTGGAGACTTTAACTTGCAAGTTGAGCATTCTCTTTGATAAAAACTGCTCCCACGTATGCCAAGGCCAAACCAGAGTAGAGTCAACTCTCTGAGGTACTGGATCCCTCCAATGGCGCAGCCTTCAGAAGCCTGCCTTGGGGGAAAAAGTTCAGAACGGAAGTCCAGAGCTGTTAAACCTTCCTCCTCAGTTTCCTAGTTCATTCTCTCCAACGCTAAAGAGATGACCGAGCAAGCCCGCTGATAATTCTTCTGGGAACGATACAAGCCAGGGCCTCCGCCAAACCCCAGCGCCCACTCCTTTTCACGTCTGCTGACGGCTGAAAATCCACGGGCTGGTCTGAGAGGGCTGGGGCAGTGGAGAACAGTCACCTTCGCAGTGAGAAAGGGGGCGGAGGCAGGAACTCGGGTTGGTCTCTCCCGAAGAGGGCCAGAAGAACTAGCTGAGCCGGACCCTACACAGGCCCTGGAGCTGGTAAGTCCCCCGGGGACCGCCCTCGGCCCCCGCCCCCACTGCTGGGGGAAGGGGCGGGGGCTCCGGAGCGCGGCGGACCGAGCTGGGAGGAGGCAGAAGTGGAGAGGGAGGCGGGGCGGGCAAACCCGGCCCAGGAGCTGGGCGGTGCGACTCACCTCTGCTCCCGGCCTGCGGAGCCAGAGTGGCCAGGAGTCCTCGCAGCTCCGACGCGGAGATCCGGACACGCTCCAATCCCTCCGCCATCTTCGCGGCTGCTGCTACAGCTGCAGCTACTCTGCCACTGCCGCGCGCAGCCAGGAAACCACGACGGACTGGCGGCGCGCGCGCTCACCCACCTCCCACCCTTTTCCCCGCCCCTCCCGTCTTCCTCCCTAAACGACGGTGGCCGCACTGGGAGGAAAAGCGCTAAACTCACGTTCGGCCGACTGGGAAGGCAAGTGCCGGAGCGCGATCCTGAGCGGGGGAGGCGGACGCCGCGCGTGCGCAGAGGTGTGGTCGGGGGAAGGTGAACAGAGGCTGATTGATGTTGGAGGTGCGGCGCCTGTGAGGTGAGGGGAGGTGAGGCGAGGCGAAGCCTGGCCAAGCTAGGCCAGGTGGGCGTTGGCGGCGGTAGCGATGCTGTTCTGGTGGCCATCGAGGACACTGGTGCTGGTCTGGGGCTTGGGTTGACGGAGGCACCCCTCAATCCGGCCTCCTCCCCTCATTTTAGGCCAGGGTGTCCCGACACAGGGCTGGACTAGTGCCTCAGGCTTTTACTTTGGGACCTTACTGATCTTGTAAGATTATCCCCCCCGCCCCCTTTTCTTTTTAAAGATGAGGTAACCGAATCCCGGAGAACTGAGGTAATCACCCAAATTGACATGGTTGATGAATACCAGAGTATCAAAGTCTTCCTTTATGGGAAAGTGTATTTCCAAACCTCCCAACATATTCTTTAAAAGATACAATGTAATTGACTCTTACTGAGGAAAGGATTGTGTGGAAGTAAATTAGGTACTATTAATCGATTTTAGAATTTATTACTGTGAATTCTTGGAAAAATTACTTGACTTCCCTAGATCTCAGGTTGATTTTGTTTTGTTTTGTTTTGTTTTCCCTCTTTAAAATGTAACTGGTTCGGAAGACTGGTACTTTAACTTCTTGTTCAAGAACTCTTATTCAAAACTGTAGTGCAACTCCCTCCCCCAAGGCTGTTTCCCTCCACCCGTAGCTCCTTCCCAATCCCACTTAGTCTTTCGAAACTCTATACCATCAAATAGTTACAAGTCTGGCCTAAAATATTTGAACAATATGACACTACTCATTCAGTTCTATTATGTGGCAGACACTTTGCCACCAGAAAGTAAAGTAGATGGATAAAGCCAATAAATACGTGAAAAGATTAAGTGATTCCGAAGAAAGGGAGTAATTTGTGGGGTCAGAGCAAATGGCAATTTTTAAGGTAGATATGAAAGAAGTAGAAAGAAATGTTAAATAATTTGTTTTTACACTGAAATTGGAGAGGACATTGCATCAGGTTTTTTTTTTCAGATGAAAAATAAAGTGAAAACGTTCTTAAACAGGAAAAACATCATTGCCAAATTAATGCAACAGAGTCAGTGAACTGTACAAAAGTTAAACTTTACCAGAATTCAGAAAGAAAATGTAGATTAAAACTGTAAGACTTAAGGACAAAAGACATGGAGAATGGGTCCAGAAAACTAATAATCAAATACTAGTTCCAGAAGGTGATAACAGAACTGACTGAAGAAGAGCAATTATCAAATAAAGAAGGAAATTTGCTAAATTGATGGAAAAAATTTGAATTTAGGATTTAAATTTAACCATGAGATTTAAAGGGCTCATAAAATACCAGGTAAAAATAAATAAAAAGACAACCATATTCAGACCTGTATCACAATTAAAGCTTCTGAGTTTAAAGAATTAAAATATGTGTTGACATGAAACAGTCTTCAAGATATTAATTTTTTAAAGCCATTGCAAGACAATATATAGAGTATGGTTCTATATATGTGCAACAAAACCATTTATTGCAAATGTAAATACATCAAAAAAGGTGAAAGAATACATATCAAAATTTAAAGTGGTTATCTTTGTGGAAAAGAGTGGATTTAATGGTAGAGTGTGAAAGGTCTATATGCTTGTAATGTTTTACATTCTCACAGGACGGATTTGGTCACCTATGAGTAATCCAGAAACAAAGCAAATTTGGATAATGGGAGAGGGAGAAATTAAATTTTTGAATACAAAGTAGTAAAACTAGAAATGAATAACCACAAATTAAAAAATTCTAACCACTTGGAAATTTTTTTTAAATACCAATTTTAAATAACTCATGGGTCAAAAAAGTAAGCAAAATTAATATAGATTCTTTAGACATTAAGAGTAATGAAAATATTGAACACAGAATCTATGGTATATTATTAAAGTAGTACTCAGAGGAAAATTTGTACCCTTAAATGTTTTTATTTATTTAAAAAGAATGAAAATTAATAAGCTAAACATTCAACAAGGGTAGAAAAAGAAAAGATAAAATTAGAAATTAACAATTGAAGAGCTCATTCTTCATAAATGAAATAGACTAAAATAGATACATTTCTGGCAGAAAGAAAAAAAACTAAAGGAAATCCTCTTGGATGTCTTATAATTAATTTGAATTTAGCTCATCAAATCTCTGATTTTCCCCTAAAATAGTTGTTTCTTTGCCAGTCTTTTATCTCAATAAATTATACCACCATTCAAAACCCAGGAATTATCTTTGACACCTCCATCTCTCTCATTCCCCATATTCAATCCAATATCAGGGTATGTCTCTTCTATCTCTAGTGGACTTCTATAGAAGTCATCACCTCAACATCCTCCCCTTCCTTTTCTCTATTTAAAACTACCCTTCACTCACTCAGTACTTTTTCTTTTGGTTTTTCTCTTTTTCTCTTTGCTTTCTGATACCATTCCTTGCTCCTATTTTGCCCTCAGGTGCAGAGATTTGAGTGACTTTTACTATTTGGTTCACATCATCAACAAGACCTGTCTCGTTTTATCTTTTTCCTTTCATTCCAGTTCCCACTCATGTTCCTATCTTCCCTGCTTAGGTCGCCACTCTAATATGTTTGAAATATGTCCTTGGATATACATCTTTGAATAATATGTAGTGTTTTGTGTATGTATGTTTTAAATGTACAAAATTGATAATGTGTTATAGAAATCATTGTTTCTTTTTCATGTTTCTATAAATACTTCTATTGCATAGTATGGTCTTAAAGGACCTCATACCCTGGGGCACTGGTCCTGAGCCAAGATGGGCCAATCAAAGTCCTTATCCAGAACATTTTGAACTGAAATGCATCCTACCATGTGGATCAAGCTGGTCTGCAAATAAAGAGAATGAAGCTGACATGCAGAAAGCAGTAGAGGTGAGAAACAATGAGTCTTGGAAAATCTCAAGTCTCTGGTTTCAGTTGTTCTTGAAGCTCCATTTTCCTGCCCTCCCCATGGTTCAATTCTTCCTTTGATTCCAAGAGCCAGTAAATCTCATTACCTCCTTCCTGTGCCTAAGCCAGTTCAAAAATTGGGGTTCTATCGCTTGCAAACAGAAGGCTTAACTAATTATAATTTCCAAAATGGACCTCTTTGTGTGTGTTTTAAGTTATGCTAAAAAAAACATAACATGAAATATACTATCATAACCATTCTGTTTTGATTCAGTTTAGTAGTGTTAAGTACATTTACATTGTTGTACAACCAATCTCCAGAACTCTTCATCTTGCATAACTGAAACTATACCCTACTGCCTCTGGCAGTCCCCATTCTACTTTCTATGAAGTTGACTACTTTAGGTTCCTCCCATAAGTGTAATCATAATTAGTCTTTTTGTGACTAGCTTATTTCACTTAGCATAATATCCCCAAGATTCATCCATGTTGTAACTTATTGGAATGTCCTTTTATAAAGCTGAATAACAATCCATTGTGTGTGTGTGTGTGTGTGTATGTATAAGTATAAGATTTTATCCTTCTGTCAATAGATACTTGGGTTGCTTCTACCTTTTGGGTATTGTGAATAATAATGCTATGAACATAGATGTACAAATGACTTTGAGACTCTCTGAATTCTTTTGGTTATATAGCCAGAAGTGGAACTGCTAGATCACATGGTAATTGTTTAATTTTTTGAGGAACTACCATACTGGTTTCCATACGAACTGCACCATTTTACATTTCCATCAACAGTGCATAGGGGCTCCAGTTTCTCTACATTCCTGCCAACTTATTTTCTGTTATGGGGGGCTTTTAATAGTAGTCATTCTAATAGGTATAAGGTGGTATCTCATTGTGGTTTTGATTCACATTTCCCTAATGTTTGGTGATGTTGGGTATCTTTTCATAGGCTTGTTGGCCATTTGTATATCTTTGGTGAAATATCTATTCAAGTCCTTTACCCATGTTTTAATCAGATCTGTTTTTCCAAAATATATCTTGAATGATTTTTTTTTCAGCCTCCACTTTCACCATCCAAGCCCATTATCTTTCATGTGGACAACTGTAATATACTTCTTAACCAAATTTCCAGATTCCACCCTTATCTCTTTCCTTTTCATTCCACAGTGTAGCCAGAGTAATTTTCTGAAAATATAAAATTTTAAATGTCATTTATCTGCTCAAAATTATCTAATGGTAGTCCATTGCTCTTAAGAAAAAAATCCATAGCTCATGATCCCTTATGATATAGACCATGCCAACCTCACATTCATTCATTTCTTAGCACACTCCCCTTTGATCACTATTTTCAGAGACATTGGCCTTCTTTGAGTTTCTGGAATATGCCAACCTCTTTTCCTCCATAAAGGCTTCATACATATTATTCCCTCTACCCAAAACACTTTCCCCCCGACTCTGCCCATTCATCTTAATTTCACTTCTCCATAGAGGGCCTTCCTTAACCTCCTTCCCTGATCTAAATAAGGTTATAGTATCTTACCATAACACTTCCCTAATATCACCTATCATTATTTGTAAATGCATACTTGTTTTTGGATTACTTATCACACATCTCTCCGCTCAATTGTGAACTGTATGAGAGCAAGGACAAGTCTATTTTTCTAACACTATATCCCCAGCCCAAACAGTATTGATACATAGAAGGTACTCAATATGTCATTATTGAATAAATGAATGAACAAATACCTTAGATATGAATACTTAGAAATATTAATATGTACAACTTTATACTAATAAATTTGAAATTTTAAGTTAAATGATTTTGCAAAAATAGTTACTGAAATTGAGAAGGTGGCAAATCCACATAAAAACAATAACTGTGAAACCACTCAAAAAGTTACCAGAGGGATATTTATAAGGTAAAGACAAATTATCTTTATTTGCAGATAGTGTGAATGTTTGGAGAATGAACAATAAAACTATTAGATCTTTGGAAGAATTTATGTGTGATAGAGCCAATAAATTTTAGAAAGAGTAATCAGGGAAGAACATTAATACAATGAACAACTAGAAAAGGAATTAGCAGTTTGATCAATGGAACAACATGTGAAGTCCAGAAAACCCCTAGCATTAATAGAAATTTAATTGATACATGTGGCATTCCAGAGGAAAAAGACAATTTGGTAAGTACATGGCGTGTTAAAGATTCATTAAATAATAAGTGACCAATAAATATTTTAAAAAAAATGTTCTATCATTTTATGGAAGAATGTTCAATCATGCTGTTGGGAGTGTAAATTGGAGTAATCTGACTTCTTGAAATCATTTTGGCAGTATTACTGTCTTAGAAGTGTGCATGCCTTTTGACGCAAAATACCATTTGGTGGAATCTACCCAATGCATGTATGGAGCTACACAAAGATCTTGGAACAAGGCTGTTCATTACATCAATATTTATTATAGACAAAACCCTAAATGTTCAACAATAAAGTTATATAAATCTACAGTACTGTTGTAAAAAAAAAAAGCACTATAAGTCATTTTTAAAAGTTGCATAAATGTGTCTATCGATAAGCAAAGATTCATAAATATTCATAAAATTATCTGATAAAAGCAAGTTACCAAACCTGTCAAAAAAATTTTGTCTGCATATATAGGTGGACCTGGAAAAATAAATACCAGAGCTTAAATAGCAATTGTCTTTGGTGAGAAAGCAGATTAAATTGTTTTTCTATGGAACATGCATTGCTTCCGTTTATTAATAAGGAAAAATAAAAAGCAACTTCATGTTTAAATGCTACAATAAAAAGTGAAAATGGAAGCATAATGCAGTTATTTAAAATTATAATTATGAAAGCTTTGAAGAAACTGAGCCAAATGGAGTAAACAAAATATTATATTTGATTTTAACTGTCATATAATGTATGTATATGGAAAACAAAAGCAAATATAGAAAATTAACATAATTTAGTAAGATGTTAGAACTGTAGGCAGTTTTCCCCATTGTCAAATTATTTTTTAAAATGATTAAAAGATTTTGAACCCAGTTAATTACAATGATGAAAATATATAGACCAGTGGCAGTCAAGAGATGGATGGTATAGGTGAGGGGTAAGCTTTAAGCCTTCAGTAATCACCACCAGTTACCTCCAATAAAACTTCACCAGAAAAAAAAAAAAAAAAACTTTACTAAGAAACTCAGCTTCAAGACAAATTCCTTTAGATACCAAGATTCTAGAGCCCCAGTAATAGACAGTTCTCACTTATTTTTGACCTCTTTCTTATTCCTGGGTTTCAGAACCATGTGTGCACAATACTGCATCTCCTTTGCCGATGTTGAAAAAGCTCATATCAACATCCGAGATTTTATCCACCTCACACCAGTGTTAACAAGCTCCATTTTGAATCAAGTAACAGGGCGCAATCTTTTCTTCAAATGTGAACTGTTCCAGAAAACTGGATCTTTTAAGGTAACAATCCTTTTGATAGTTTTGATAGTGTCATATATCTTTTCACACCCCTTTCACCCATAAATATATCTGATCCCCTGACTGAATATCTTTTTAGAGTTTGAAGGGTTGTAGAAATTTTCCTGGTCCTGGTTACTTTGAGTCACGTTTACACAACCTTGAAATTCCTTAATTAGGGTGATGATATAATTACTATCCAAACTAGGTCATGTTTGAGAATGAGAGACAATAGGCATCACCCTGCAGTTGTTGCAAGGTAAAATGGGCAAGTGTGATCACCCTGTACAAACAACTTTAAGCTTTCACTTTGTGTCAACATGCTGTTGATACCTTATTGTGAATACAGAAGGCCTAAACCTAGCTAAATCCTCAAATAACAAAACCTTTTTCTACAAAACATGTCCCTTTCCTATGCAAAAAAGATATTTTTGTATGTTGATTCATTACCAAAATCTTCTGAGCATCGGTTGAGTTTTAAGATACTTTCAACTAAAAATCTGAAAGATGCATTTGGTATTGTGCCTGACAGGTATTACTTGTTAAGTAGTAGCTTTTAAGATTTCAAGAATCTACTTTTTTCCCTACCCATTAGCTGAGAGCTTTTATAGTAGAACCAAACCTCTCCATTCTTTCGCTCTTTGCTTCTGCCATGGTTTATTCTTCATTCATCACATATCAAGCATTTATTCACTAACTATACTAGGCATATATACAATAGGTCTTCCCTTATATCCTTATTTGCAGAGGAAGACAGGCTGGGCGACAAATAGGTTTACGAGAAGCGTTTTAAGAGATACATGCAGTGCTGTGGAAGAATAGAGAATGAAGTGACTAATTTTACCTGGGAGATCAAGAAAGTGGAGCCAGATGACTTTTGATCCAAGTTTTACAGGATGAGTACTTTTAGCTGGATCAGGGAGTGGATGCAAAGAATTATAGGTTGAGGTTATGAGCATGCTCAGAAGTACAAAGGTATGAGGGAAATTAGAAACAATTTAGGATGGCTACAACAGTACTAGAGGCAGTAGATGTGTTTTTGAAAGGCAGCAACCCAGAAATAAACAGAAACAAAGGCAGCAACTTGTAAGAAATTTGCGCTTTTCTTACAAAAAAGGCAAAGATAACATTTTTTAAAAGATCACTTTCATAAACTAGTGGAAATATTAGATGAGAATGATCCTTGAGGCAGGATCAGTTGTGGTTTGATAACACACAAGTTGAGAAATGAGGCCTCACCAAGGTAGTGGCAAAGACAAGATATTTAGGAGATAAAATCGGTTAAGATTCAGTGATAAACTGGATATGTAGTATTAGGGGGAAAAAATCTAGAAAAGCTGCTTGTTTTGTTTTTTTTTTTTAAAGAAACTTAAATCAATTACATGAATTCACCATCCCTCTTTTCCAGATTCGTGGTGCCCTCAATGCAATCAGAGGCTTGATTCCTACCACTTCGGAAAAGAAACCCAAAGCTGTTGTTACTCACAGCAGTGGAAACCATGGCCAGGCTCTAGCCTACGCCGCCAAATTGGAAGGTACTTGACTAATTTCTCAAGGTACTGGGTAGGATCATCAGTGAGGAGTGAAAAAGTTTACTTACTTTCAGTGAGTTGGTGATAGCTGTGGGAAGTAAACTTCTGAGTTCCTATCTGATTACAAGCAACTGGGCAGAAATTTATATACTAAATTCTTCCGATTTGTACTAAACATGTCTCTCAATCTCAGGGATTCCTGCTTATATTGTGGTGCCCCAAACAGCTCCCAACTGTAAAAAACTGGCAATACAGGCCTATGGAGCCTCTATTGTGTGCAGTGAACCAAGTGATGAGGTAAGGAAGAGAGCAATGGTCAGTACCACCTTAATAGCATTCACTGTCAAGTGAAACTTCTCTATCTTATTGGGTGCTCTTTCTAGTCTCCTTTGTTTCCTCTCCATCTCTAAATGTTATCACGTCCAACCTTTTCTCAATCTTCACTCATTCAGGTGATGTTAGTCTTAGTTTAAATTACCACCTATACACTTAACACTACCCTGACCTTTGCTTCTTAACCCAGATTTGAATATCCGATGGCTTCCTATTTGGATGTCTTAACAGGCATCTCAAACTTACTATGTCTAAAACTAAACTGGTTATCCGCCCCACCCTCATACTGCTCCTCGTCCAGTCTTCTCCATCTCCATAAATGGCAACTTTTATCTTTCTAGTTGCTCAACTTTTATCTTTCTAGTTGGAGTCATCTTGGTAACTCTTTTGCACCCAACATCTAAATCTTAGTCCTACTTTCAAAATACTTACATAATCCAACTTACTTGTAACAGCCTCTACTATTTAAACCAATATCAGTTCTCATATAGATTCAGTAGCCTCCTAACCAGTCTCTGCTTCCACCTTTGTCCAACTTGTCTGTTTCCAAAGAGCAACCAGAGCTATCTACTTAGATACAACTTCTTTGTTGTCAGCTCAAAATCCTCCAGTGGTTTCCCATGTCATATACAGTGGGAACCAAAGTTCTTCCAATCATATAAGGTCTTGATGAACCAGCCCATTCCTATCTTTCTGAACTCATCTCCCATTATTCTCCCCCAAACACTCCACACCACACTAACTTAGTTGTTGCTCAGAAAGGCCAAGCACCCCTTTGTAGTCTTTGCATTTAGAATTACTCTTTCCCTAGAATATTCTGGAGATCTTCAGGACTGACTCAAATTTCTTCAAATGTCACTTTACTGGAGGCCCTTCCTAAGTATACTATACAAATGAACTTTTCTCCATAGCACTTAGACATATATTATTTATATTCTACCCCTCCCCCACCATTAGACTTGAGCACTGATGGCCAATAAAGTCTTAAATGACTTGAGTCTTAACCTGTTAGAAACTCTATTAAATACAAATCAAGTAAGCTAACTTAATGTACTCTTTCAGTCCAGAGAAAATGTTACAAAAAGAATTATGGAAGAAACAGAAGGCATCATCGTACATCCTAACCAGGAACCTGCAGTAATAGCTGGGCAAGGGACAATTGCTATGGAAGTGCTTAACCAGGTAAAAGCTTAGTTCTTCTCATTGAGCTACTAGTAGACCTGATGTTTGGCTGTATAGTCAACTATGTGTACATATAAAGCTTGTTATTAAATAGAGCTATTTATATTTTCACTAAAGGTTCCCTTGGTAGATGCACTGGTGGTACCTGTAGGAGGAGGAGGAATGGTTGCTGGAATAGCAATTACAATTAAGGTGAGAAAACAACTTCTGGAGGACTCCCACTTCAACAGAGGATTTTATTTCACATCATAATACATTGTGGTATTTGTTCAACATTTCCTTCAAATTGCTGTTCCTTGCCATTATTCTTTGGCACTTTAAATGGAAGTCCCTTCTCTGCCTCATTACCCTTTTAATTTTTTTTTTTTTAAATCTCACTACCCTTTTTAAAAATCAACTTTACAACACAATAGCAGTTACAATGAGTGGCACCCTCACAGTCCTGTCCCTGAACTCCATCTCACCAACCTGCTACCCATGTCAGGGGCTACTCTTTTTCCAAGTTACCAGTAGAACTAGATGTGATCTAGGCAACTGATAGCCAGTATTAAGCATACAATTTAAAGTGCTTTAAGGTCATATTTTCATTACATCTGTCATAGATAAGGCTCTTACTTGGGCAGAAATGTGTTACATGTACTGCCTATTTTACTGCAGGCATGCAGGCAAAATGCTGTGGCTAGTGGTTAAAATGTCTAATACTCCTCTTTCCAGGCTCTGAGACCTAGTGTGAAGGTATATGCTGCCGAACCCTTGAATGCAGATGACTGCTACCAGTCCAAGCTAAAAGGGGAACTGACCCCCAATCCCTGTCCTCCAGAAACCATAGCAGATGGTGTCAAATCCAGCATTGGCTTAAACACCTGGCCTATTATAAGGGACCTTGTGGATGATGTCTTCATTGTCACAGAGGATGAAATTAAGGTGAGGCTCCAACAGGAAAGAAAATAACAAGAACAGAGCAACTTCTTTGGCAAAAGAAACTTCTCTTGTAAGTAGCAATTCATCCGCTGAGGACTTGACTAGGTGACTTCATGACATGTGAGAGGGTGCCTAGATATTAGGACAACCCTCTCAATAGTAGAAGCAATTAGGATGAAAAAAGTCGTGTGTCTCACTTGACCTTTAATTGTAAAGGCCAACGAAGTAGACTTTTTCCCCTTCTGTATTTCACTAATTCTTACCCCCTTCTATACCAACAGTATGCAACCCAGCTGGTGTGGGAGAGGATGAAACTACTTATTGAACCTACAGCTGGTGTTGGAGTGGCTGCTGTGCTGTCTCAGCATTTTCAAACAGTTTCCTCAGAAGTAAAGAACATTTGTATTGTGCTCAGTGGTGGAAATGTAGACTTAACCTCTGTAATCTGGGTGAAGCAGGCTGAAAGGCCATCTCCTTAGCAATCTGTTTCTGTTTAATTTACGCATAAGGAAGAAATGGGATTCCGTGTCTCTAAACATTTGAAAATTTTGTTTCCTAGTCACTGTCAACTTCCCATCTTACTCTCTTAAACAGCTTTCAAAATCCTAATGGAGAGTGGATATTTCAATAAGATTTAATAGTTTTGTGGACTAAGCA
Organism: Macroglossus sobrinus; assembly: GCA_004027375.1. Taxonomy (NCBI): domain Eukaryota; kingdom Metazoa; phylum Chordata; class Mammalia; order Chiroptera; family Pteropodidae; genus Macroglossus; species Macroglossus sobrinus. Next base: position 121,337 of record PVKZ01000979.1, on the reverse strand, counting down.
GCAGGAGACACACATCCATACTTAACTGAGACACCTGTCAAGGCCAAGAAAACCTTTTGTGAAAAGGGGCAGCAGACCTCTAGGCTAAAGTTGACAACACAAACTTTGCCCCATCACAACCTATAGGTTCCCAGCAATGAGACAGAACCCCATTGAATCCATTATTCCATGTCCCCCTCAGGCCCCATAGAAGAAATCTCACTTTTCACCCAAGGTACTGGTTCTGGTACATGTGGATCATAAGTCCATTTGGGGAAAACTCGTTTGTAGAGGTTCATCAGTACTGTGTCCTGAGATTTTAGCTTCCCATCAAAACTGCACTTCATATGGCCATGAGTACCTAGAAAGAAAAAAGCAAGTTGGTCAAAGTAAAACAAAATTTTAGCAGTGGTCTTCTACCCTAATAGTCATTTAGTAGCACTGTGGAAATCTAGCCAAAGTTCCAAACACCATGCTCTTACCTAAAGGTTCCTTGATGTGTCCTCTGCGGCCCCACTTTGTTCTCAGTTCTACTGGTTTAAACCACAGCACATCCTCTTAGAATGATACACATAGAAGACCAAGATGAAAGATGAAATATTTACCCACAAAACGTAACCCCCAACCTTCACCCAATGAAGGCAATCAGATTCTATCCTTCATACCTACCTCTACTGAAGAACATGTAACGCACTACTGCCATCTTAGTAAAAATTTTGAAAGGATGACCACTCAGAACCACCCTCTTGATGACCATTCTGTCGGGATCCACTGACAATAGATGGCCTGTGGCAATAAGGCTGTGCATTCCTAAAGGACAAAAACAGAGCAGCAGGAGTCTACAGGCCAAAGCCTTCATTTATTGCTCCAATCCATTTTTAAAGACCTTAAAGATCTTAGAGAAATCTAAAGTAGAGATGTACTGTGCTGCCCTCCTGGGTCCATAGGAAAGATCACTAAGTGATATTCCTGCTGAGCCCGTCCCCAGAATCTGTTCTAAATATAGCACTCTGAGCAGCCTCTACCAAGTAGCTAAAGTTTACAAGTAAGATCAAATCCCATTTGTCATCCCTGCCTTAGACCCACTATGAGGCTGAGACTGGAATATTCTGAAAACCATCATTACCTTCTTCATACCATTTGGTGGCTTCCAAATCTAAATACAGAAAACCATGTTAAATCTATTAGGGACCTGCAAAAGTCTGTTTACCTCTGTGAACTCACCATTGCTATTCTGTTTGAAAAGCAGCACAGATGCAGGAGGAAAAGTGATTGGGGCATATACTGTCACCACCAGGGCCATGTCAGCAGTCAGGAATCTCTGAAATTTATGTTTATCCGCTGCCATAATAAGGGTTAAAAAAACAAAAACCAAAGTCATTTTGAGAAGCTAAAACTAATCCAGAAAACTGTGAAAAGCTACATAACTACACCTCTTAAACTCAAGGCAACTTGTGTTCCTTTACCCTACTAGTTCTCAAACCATATTCCTGTCTCAAAATAACTAAAAGATACAACCAATCCTCTTAGAATGATTTTCAACTGCAGGCAGAATCTTAGAACTTAGATTGTATTTTCAGTTTGAAAAAGTTCTCTAGGTGATTATGATACCCACTACCCCTACCTCATTTGAGAATCAGTGTTTTATAGAGAATGTATGTCCAATAAATCATCATCTTTTCATTTTGAGCAAGGAGGATTGGCAAACATTTTCTATAGAAGGCCAGATAGGAAATAGTTTAGGCGTTATGGCCATACAGTGTCCGCCAATTACTCAACTCTGTCCCTGTAGCACAAAACAACCACAGACACTACATTAAAGAAAAAAAAAAAAAAACAACTATGTTCCAACAAAACTTTAACAGTGGGACAGATCTGGCCCAATGGCCATACTTTGCTGACCTTTGATCTTGGGGCTTCTGTTTTTACCTTCAGTGAAACCCTCCATTTTAAATATTGAAGTTTTAGGGAAATAAAATATTTTAAAGGAAAGAAAAATTAATCCCTCATTCAGACAGCATGGCTGGTAAGAACAGAAATTATCCAGAGCACCCATCAATACTGTCTTCATCATTTTCCTTATGCCACTGCTGAGAGCTGAGTGTAGGTAATGTTCAGAAGCCCAAGTTAGTACAAAACACCTCCCATTCCTAATGTGTAGGAGAGTACAATAATTTTAGCATAAAAGTGTCCCTGGACACCACTTCCAAACTCTCATCCAGTTTCAACATCTCAGAAGCTACAATCTCTGCTTTACCCAGCTGTGGACCACCCCTAGCTGTCAACAACACTGCCACTGGCATATCAAATGGTGTGCCACTTTGACACACCATTTTTCTAAAGCTGCCAACTCTGATTCAAAACCTACTTTGGAACAAATACTTATGGCAGAGAAGCCTCAGCACCACACAGAGGTTGTATCACTAGGAAGCTTCAGACAGGTTCAGACATTTTGAATAAATACATCATTGGATTCTATACCAGAGTACTCAAAATGCCTCTAACCCAGAGACTTAGTTTGAAATTGTGTACCCTGCCCTTACCCACCAAAAGTCAGTCTTCCAAAAGACAAGATGGACAATAATCCAGACGGTTTCCCACTGCTTACCTGCAGTGTGCTGGGAGAATAAAGGTGAGGCTCGAAAGCGCCTGAACCCACAGTGGAAGATCAGCTCCTCTTTAGCTTTCACAGGTTCAGTGTTGCCAGGGTGCCGGCTCACCACCATATTTAGTACTGACATCTGGGGACCAGGTAAGAAAAACAACTTCATATCTAGGCAGAGACCAGCTTAACCTGAAAGGCGCAAACCAAACTAACGTATTCAGATTCACTCTAAGGATTGACAACACTAATTTGTAGTAGAGTACAGATGAGACACAGATTTCTCTTTTACTTCCACCAACAACTTGAATTTGAGCCAAACATAGTCTGGTTGTCAGAGCTTTCTATTAGTCAACATTCCTGTGTCTAACATGTAAGAGCTAGCTCAACATCTGCCACATGGTCAGTGCCTTCAAGCCACTCACCCACCACACAACTCAAAAACATACTCATTCAAACCCCTTCTTTCTCAAACCTTTACACTGACTAAAGGCCAAAGTTCTCACATTCTCCCCAATCTACATAACTGCTGGCCAAGAGAAAAGAGATCTACACCTTGGCATAAACGCTTATTTTTTAAGGCTGACAACCCTTGGTTAAAATCTGATCTGACAAACATACTTAGAGAAGTCTCAGAACCACACAGATTGCATCACTGAGAAGCTTCAGACAGGTTCAGACATGTTGGATAAAACCATCATTGACTTCTCTGTTCTCTGATTCCTAATCCTAAAGGCAGATTTTTTCGCATCCTAATGAACAAAATGTCAGTCAAAAATAAAATTTTAGACTGACAAAACTATTTGGAAAGTTTCATAACTCCCATTTCCCACAGATACTAATTCACCTTCTGTTCATGAGGTAGTAAAGAAATCGCAATCAAGGGTGCTCCTCGCTTGAAGTACTCAACCACAGAGAAAGGTATTTCAGAGACATGAAGTGTGACATACCAGCCAACCTGCCAGAAGAAAGCAGAAAACAACCTCATAATTACTCTTAAGGCCTCAATAATGATGATGCATATGTCCAAGTATGTTAAAAGTCTCCTACTTCCCTAAAGCCAACCCTCATCCTTCAAAATTGCCTTTCACAGATGCCTCAACTACCCAGATTAAACTTTTTTTAGTTAACATCTCTGATGCCTCTTTGTTCCCAATATCACACTTAACAATGACTCAGTGGCTCTGCTAATTAAGCTATGGGCAGCACAAAACTAAACAAGGTACTCTTGCCAATTCGAGAAGGAGTAAAGGAAGGGCACCTTGGCAAATCAAAAGTAAATTGTAGGGATGGATAAAGGAAGGCATATACCTCAGCTCCCTCAACCTCTTTTTCTTCAATCTCTTTAAAGATGAATTTCTTAGTGTTAGTAAAGTTCTGAAACTGAAAGATCCGTGCATAATCTTGAGGAAGGTTTTCCTTAGGATCCCATGGAGAAGTCCGGAAGCTCTTAAGGCCTCTGTATTTCTGAAATCTAGAATATAGATTTTAAATAAATGGTAAATTTATATGCTGCAACTTACCCTTTCACTCAAGTCAATAATATGGCTAAGGCTCTAACTTAAAGATCTCTTATCACTATCTCTCAAAACAACCTAAGCCAAGACCATAGTTCAAAACAGCTTTTAACCAATATTTCAGAACCAAACCCAAGCTTTTCACTGACAAAGGACAGGTATTTACAGTGGCCCCCCTGGTACCTATCAGGGAGTGTCTACATGACAAACATGGTCCTTGATAAAAGTCCTACTTCTAATATCCAACATAAACTCTCTAGGTGTAGTCAGACTCACCTCCAGTGCAGAAAGGTCATCTATACCTTCATGTTTTAATTCTTGTAGTCCACCCAAACTCCCCCAACTCGCTAAATATTATATATTTCAACTGAGTATTAGTTCACATAGAAAACATTTGTTAATTAACCTTAATATTTCTCATCAAGTACTGTAACAGTCTATACCACACAGTCTAGAACTTGATAATATATTACTGCTAACTGTATGTATGTCTTCCTATATAGAATGTTAGCTCTTCAGGAGCAGAGACAATGCATTTTTCTTTTTTTGCATCATACTGATATAGTTCTGAGCCACAGAAGGTGTAAATAAAAACACCGATTTTAGACTCATTGACTAACCGAATTCTAGCAGCCACATCGCGGGGGGTATCTACTTCATCTGGAAACATTTCTTCGAGTCTTTCTTGTTTGTATTTCTCCAACATTTTTTCTTCAGCCTCTTCATCCACTTTCTCATCATACAGATCATCACGCACGGACTCTCCTATAGTCATAGTTTCACATTCCTCTTCTTCCTCTTCACTACTCTCATCCTGCAGAATAAAGCATCACAAATTCAAAAAAAAACCCACACCTATCTCTACACTAGAAGCCATTAAGCAAAGAATAAAATAACTTTAATAGACACCTAGTCCAAACCAGTATCAATTCTAAGAGACTTAGCTATAAGACATCTCAGTCCCAGAAACTAGTCATTCCTAAGAAAGTGACCACACATCCCTCATGGCCAGAACTGCACTTTGCTTTGCACTTGGGGCTGTACATTGAAGTGGTCTATTTCCTTACCTGAGATTCTTCTTCCATAAAATCCCCATGTTCTATATCATCATATTCATCTCCTCCACCACTTTCACCATCCTCATCCAAAATCCATTCAGCTTGGTAACTGGATGTTCCTTTGGGAACCTTCTTCACCATCTTAGAACTTTCCTTCAGGAAGTCTGTAAAAGTCCAAGTAAGTAAATTATGTATCTCCTTTCCCTATTTACTTTGAGTATTCTCACCTAGGTAAGACACTAGGCATTGCTGCCAACACCAGAAACTTTAGCAGACACTGTGAGCAAAACATACTTCCAAATTTAATTCAGCTGTCTCAAAACTAGCAATACACAACTAAATACACCTTGCAATGAATCCGAAGTTCCTTATTTGTTCATTAGAAAACAAGAAGTAATTATGAGAAGTAGAACAGAGCTGTGTTTAATGTTTCCTTAATGCAAACATACAGAATTTGGAGACAGACTTCCAAAATATATCCTCACCATACTCTATAGGATCCTGACTGTGAGCAGCTATACAAACTCCACAAGTCCAGGCCAGATGAATTATAAACAACTTTGCCATTACTGACCATTTGTCTCATTCAGTTCTTCCTCAGTGGGCCAGGTTTGCTCCCCGTCCATCGGATCTGGGATAACCTCTGTTTGCAAAGATTCTTGTCTATCAGGGTCTGCCTTCATTAGGACCTTAAGATCTTCTTCCATAGGAGCTACAGCATCCATAGCACAAATCTAAAACCCAAAAGTGATGATCAAACATTAACCAAAAATCTACTAATCTAACCAAAGAGATCCAGAAATAACACAGTCTTCAAGTATATGAATGAAATAAAACGAAACAGAAAGTCAAAACATGTCAAGTTTTTTCAAATGGTTCTATGGTCCTAGAATTTTAAGTCTATACCTCTGCTTGTCTTGAAGCTTTTCTAATCTGACCCCACTCCTAACCATTTATTACATAACTTACTTCCATCAAGCTGATTTCTTCAGAGTTCAAAGAAACCCTTTGATCCATTATTGTGCTAGGTTCTTGTTGTCTCTGTCTTCTAGGATATTCTTTTGTCTCTCTTCAAATCATATATCACATTCATCCTTCTCAAAACCTGGCTCAAGTCTGATCTCTTCTGTGAAGCTTGCTAGTCAAATTTCTCAACTTCCACAGCAGGTCTGTACCTCAACACTTTCTCAATCTTTACTTCATGAGTGTTTGCTTTTCTTTTTTTCCTAACTCAACTGTCTAAGGAAAGAGACTGTACCTTGTGTCTTTTATAAACTCAGAGCCAACTGCTGTGGAAGGCAACTGCAAAGTACTATATAAATATGTAATATAGCAACATATTTGTATTCCTTAATTCAAACTAACAGTCACCTCCGGGGACTAGTGTAGTCGTCTAGGTGTGCAAACTACCTTCTCTAAAATTAGTTCCCATTCTGAACCAGCTTATACATAAATCTACAATACAGTGTTTAAAAACATCAATCTTACCTCCATTGCTGTCCCTGGGTCCTTCTGGGATTTGATCACTCTAGGATTTAAAGGGAAAGGGTCCATAGGGGCATCTATCTGTTTCATCTGGAAATCACCATGTCCAATGATATGCAGCAAATTATTTACATTGAGAGTCTGCCCACGAACATAGCCTGAGATTTTCAAGGTGCCCACCAAGTTATTCTCTTCATTAGGCATAAAGTCAGCAGCATGAGCAAAGAGGTAGGCCCGCCGATCTCGAAAGGCAAGATGCCGTTGCTTTTGGTTAGCCAAATGCCTAAGCAGCATCCCTGCCTCCTGCTGGGTGTCTAACAGGAGGAGTTTGTCATCAGGAAAGCGCTTCTCCACTACTTTACCTAGCTTCTTTCTGGCATCTATTTGCTTCTTTGGCGGGAGGCCAGAAATCCCACGGATAGCTAATGCTGTGAACGAAAAAGAAAGGGTTTCATGACCTGTTGCTTCAATACATGAAAATCTCCCTTGCTGTAAGTTCACAAAAAAGCTAACAATTGTGAGCCCAGAGATCACTGGGAAACTCGACACTCACCTACCTTAAGAAATTTCACAGTAAAACCAAATTCTATATTCTTCTATCTCTAGGCAAAGGGCAATCCAGACAAAAAAAAAAAAGGAATCTTGATAAATAATTTATAAATAATGGACCAAGTTTAAGCCATACATGTACAACCCACCATCACCTGAATACAACCAGTTGTATTCCTGCATCAAGTGTCAACCACAGTGCCTGGCAAATTACAGGTGCACAATAAATGCTAATTCACTTCCACATGGCCTCCAATATTCCCAACACACTTACTATAGGTGGGAAGGCCCTGAGCAAAGAGGCAGGAAAGGCAATAATCCCCGGTGCTGTCCCAGCCTTCTAGTGGATCAAGGAGGAACAGTATGGTATCCGTCACTTTAGCCAAGTCTAACACAGTGTGCAAATCCCCTAAAGACAAAAGACAAAGTAGGAGAAGGTGGTTGACACCAGCATATTATACTAAAAAAATATTATCACTACTCAAAACATGATGGAAAATATTGTGTGCTCTAACCTGGGCTTGCAGATGTGAAAAACCACCGATGTTTCAAGTAGGGGCATAAGAGCATAAAGCTGTGCGTGCTTCCCCAATCATTCAAGTGTACTGTTCCAGTATCCCTATCCTGAAGCAGCTGAAAGGCCTCTGGCAGGGAAATCCTGTTGTGCAGGGGCACCACCAGTACCTGATGAGGAGGGCCATCCTTGCTGCCCAGCTGCCTCTTCTCTGCCAGAACCTTAAAATAGAAAGGATCAGAGAACATCTCATTGTTTCAGTACTTCGTTCCAGTATTGCAATTCCAACAGTATGGATGCCCCACCCCCAGCCTCTCTCGTAAAAAGCAGCAAGTATGGGGGTGGGGGGGGTGAGGTGGTGGACAGGAGTTTGGACCAAAGCAAAAAACGCTCTAGTATGAGTCTAGACCGGCACACCTGCCACGTGATCTAGAGTTATTCTCCATCTCCGACCCTTTCCCAGGATCACATTTTCTAGTTCCAGGTATTATTAGCCCAGAATGACTGTGAAGCCACACCATTCCCAATCCCCTGCTCATCTCTTACCGCCTCCTTCTTTTGCTTTCGGAGCTGGCCGGCGCGATGCCTCTGGTCTACTCTGCTGAGTTCCTTCCTCACCTTCTTGCTTAAGATTTTCAGTGCTAGACGGCCTGGAGGGAGATCACATATGGCTCTTGTGCATGGCCCAGAAGAAGGTCAAGAATGGGGACCCCTTTCCGCCCAACTTAAGAGCCTTTACACGGAGTCCAGGCCAGAGGTAGGATGAGTCTGGACATGGAGAAAAGCAGTTAAAATCGACTAAACAGCTCTTCTTCCTCCAACCCTATCTTCTCACCCTTGCCTTCCCGCTGCGCGGATCCCCGACTCTGATGCCGCCCTCCTTTATGAGCTTTATTCTGCTGCTTGAGCGGGCCAGAGCGATGAGCCGCCATGCTACCACTCACGTGTACCAAGTCAGCACTACTTCCGGGCCTGAGAGAGTTGCTTCCGGTCCCACTCCTTGGGGCGTGGCCTCCCCGTGGTGGGGCGGGGCAGGGCTCCGCTCCAATTCTCGCGAGGGTCCTTCTTACTAGGTCTTTTCCGTGGCTCCCAAAGTTTCACAAACATGGCTAGTAAAGTTTTCCCACGCGGTGGTATGCGGTTGGGGGCTTTAAAGTTCCGGATGTAGACTCGAGGTTCGGGGTCTCAGTCCCGAAGGGCTGTTTTGCTCCCTTGTATTTTCATTTTCTTTTTTTTTTTTTTGCGCTATCAAGTTGCATCACTTAGGAAGATGTTAGTTAAATGGAAGAGTCTACATTCGTGCGGAAGAGGGCTCAGCCCCTCTCACCTAGTTTTTTGCACGCCGCTGTTAAGTTTGCAGGATCAGGTGTTCTTTATAACTTTGAGCAACATTTTCTCCCTCGATTTCCTGTGGGGCTGCTGAAATCTACAAGACAAATCATGTGGACGGTGCTTCTTTCACCTTTACGGGCTCCGTATAGGTTCCCGCGGGTCCCCGTTACCTTAACCGGTGCTCTAACCTCCCATATACAGGACAACTCCTACGAAGGAGGAAAGGCTGGCTGAGCCTTTTTAGGCTCGGGGCGGCTGCGCTCCCATTCCTCTTTCCACAAGCTTTGCAACGAGGGCGACTGGCTGGCAGGGGGATTAGAGCAGCTACGGAGCTCGGGCTTTTCTCAGCCAGGAGACTACTGCCGCCTTCCCTGCTGGTCAGACTAGAAGCAGCTCCCGGCCCTTCCCGTCGGGAAAACGAGCGCGCAGAAATCAGGGGCATCTAGCTGGATGGAAGCCAACTCCAGCGCGAGCGACTTTTTCTTTCAACGGCGGGGTGGAGGACGCGCCCCGCCTCCCTGCTGGTCTCTGTAAGGACCCGACTGTAGGCGCTCACAATGCGGGTTTACCCCCTCGGGACCGAAGCCGGCGCGTTGCCATGACAGCGGCCAGCTTTGAGCAAGCAGGGGTTGGCCGCCCCCAGGCGCGCACAGCTCCCCCCGCGCCGATTCCCCTTGTCGTTGAGGGCACCTCCTCCACCCCCCGCCCCTGGCAGTGGGAAGGGGCCGGGCCAGCCGCCTGACGTCTGTGCGGGGCTCGGAAGATGGCTGCGGAGCCGAGCACGGGGAAGTGGCTGCGGCGGCAGCGGCGGCAGGCGAGGAGCGCGGCGGGCAAGTGCTCCGCCTTGCGCTTGGGGCGCTGATCTGAGAGGCGCGGAGGCGGTGAGGGCGCGCGAGAGGTTTGGGGGACCGCTCCACACAGCCTCCCGGCCACCCGCTGCACCATGGGCAGCGCGGAGGATGCAATCAAAGAGAAACTGCTGTGGAACGTGAAAAAAGAGGTAAAGTCGCGGCAAGGACCCCCCGGGGGTCTTGCTTTGCTGCCGGTGCGTCCCAGGAGGATTAAAGGTCCGTGCCCACCATTGAGCGCTAGCGCTCTCTGGCCCTGGCCTGGGCCTGGTGGGAGCGGGGACCTGGACTGGCTGTGGCTCCCGCCCCTCTCCGGGATCTAGGGGCACCCCTCGGCTCGAGGGGCTAAGCTGGTGCTCTGGGGCTTGTTTGCTCTGCGATCCCACAGTTTTCCGCCCTGTGACGGCAGCAGTGCTGGGAGACTGAGGTCGAGGCAGGGGGTGGTGGCGATTTCTGGAGAGTGGGAGCTGCCCATTCATTCATTGCCCGCACCGCCTGGGGAGGGGGCGGGGTCTCGCTCTGGTCTCCTAAAGCCGCTGAACAGGTGATTTGGGGGCTTAGATCGGTTTTACCCTACACCCCACTCTGATAGCCCTCTGGGAAGTGAGTGGCGGCAGCGGGAGGGTTCACAGCACACCTCACTGCTACCTTACCCAAAGACGGGGGTAGGGGGAGTTAATAATGGTTTTTAACACATCTTTCCCCCCTTTTGAGAAGGTACCCCACTCTCCATGTCAGAAAGAGAAAAGAGCCCTCCCTACTAACGTCCTTTAACTTGACCTGCTCTAAAGCCCATTTTGATTTCATGGGGAGGGAGGGTGCCCATATGAATGACTCACCCACACATGAGAGCTGGAGAGCTCAACTCCGCAGATGGATTAGAATAGATTAGGCCTCTGGAACCATGAACAACTCTTACCTACCTCTGTGCCCGCCAGATATATACACTTCATGGATGCAGAAGAACCGTTAGTTTTGTCCGCTATTCTGTATCCAGTGCCTAGCACGCAGCAGGCACTCAATGAATATTTATTTGGTAACTAAATCTACTGATCTTGGAGACCGCAAAGTCTGATGGGAATGCTTAATTTTGGGAATAGTCTGAACCTAGCTCTGTATGATCTTGAATAAGTTACTCAACCTCTCAGACTCAATTTTTTCATCTCTAAAATAGGGATAATTATATCTACCTCATATATAAATTTCCCATATTGGTTCCTTTACCCCATCCTAGAGTTTCAGGATTGGAGGAGACTCTGGGTTCTCATAATATTCTGGAAGGCTCTAGATGGTTCTCCTGCATTAACTATAGCCTGGTGATTGTACCCTAACACTTGTTCTTTTCCCTGCCATTGGTAATGAAGTGACTGAAGCCAACACCCTTCTAGCTGTGTGTGGGAAGCTCCTTTGTGACTTTGCTGTGAAGTAGCCCAGAAAGACTTTTTTAGGCCAAGAGTATATCAAATCAGTATTTAAGTCCAATTGTAGTCTCCCCAAGGAAAAGGGAAATCTCAAATCTCAGTGACTATCCTCAGGAAACAAGCAGTCTACTGAGAGACATATGAACAGTATAAACAAGAACAAAAAATAGCCATATCCAGACTATGGACAGAAGTGCTAAGATTGTTGGTGTGATCCATATTTGGCATTGGTCAGGGATGATGGGAAAGATTTTTGAGAAGACAATGATTCTTTTCAGTACTTAGAAAGCTGTCTATACTACAAGAATGATTCTTAAACAAATGTGAGAAATATCCAGAATATGCCACAGCTATATATATTACCTGACAAAGGTTGGCCTATTCTGAACTCTTGATTCCCTTACCCCTTTGAGTGCTTCTCCTACAAGTAGAGACAATGGGGATAATTGTAGGCAAGACTGGCTTTTCACAAAAGACCTCTGGTATGATTCTAGGGACATCTGTAGGTCCTCCTAACCTAAAAATCTGTCCCCCTACCTACTTCAGATGCCTGCATATCTTTGAGCAGTGACTTTATGCTCTGTTTAATGCAAACACTCCTTGGGAAGTAATCTAAGACGATTTTAAGAGTTTAGAATGAAGGATTGATCTGAATCCCCTTTACCTAACCACTAACTGTGAGAAATTTCCAGCAGGAAGGAGCCTCCAACCCCTTCCTCCCTACTTCCCAGGCTTTAGAAGCACTATCACTGTCCAAACTGTACAGTTCTAGGTGAGGGACTTGGGAGCAAAGATAGCATCAGGACACTGTGTGCCTTGCCCAAAGAATGGCAAAGTACAGCTTTGGCTAGAGCTTATTTTATCTGGAAGGTTTTATACTTGTCTTGAGGTAATCCATTCTTCTCATCTCCAGGATTAGTATCTGTCCCCTGGCAGGTTCCCCCAGGACATCAAAAGTGTTTGGCTTAAGTGTTAGAAGTAACTGAAACCTCATATACTGCTTATGGGAGTGTAAATTGGTACAACTTTAGAAACAATTTGGCAAAATATATAAAGCAGAAAATATGCATCAGAAATTCCTTGCCTAAAAAATATAAATCCAGAGAAATGAGCACCTATGTTCACCTAAAGACATGTGTAGAATGTTCATAGCAGCACTATTCGTAACAGCCCCAAATTGGAAACTACCCAAATGCCAATCAATTGTGGTGTGTTCACACAATGCACAATGAACAGTCCACAACTACACACAACAAATCTCACAAATCACACCAGGGAGCAAGAGAAACGCAATCACAAAACACTGAGCATTGAGTAATTCCATCTAGTAAAAGTACAAAACGCCACCAACTATAATGTTAGAAATCAGGATGGTGGGTACCCTTGAGGGGAGTAGTGAATAGAAGGAAACTTGGCAAAATGGGGAGTTGCTTTGAAGTACAGGTCACATGTTCTGTTTCTTGATCTGGATGCTGGTTTCACAGATGTGTTCCATTTGTGAAAATTGATCAAGCTATATAATTAATATCTATACCCTTTTTATGTGTTTACTGTACATCAATAAAAAAAAAGTGTGTGTTTTTTTTGTTTTCTTAAAAATGTGACTACTTACCTTACAAGGTATTTGGGAGTTTTACATCCAGGTAGGAACCCAAACATCAGGGTTTTACCTGGACAGAAAGAAGGCTGGGCTTGCAAGCATTTACAGAGTGTCTTGAGGCCTGGGTGGACCTACCCCTAACCTCAGAGAAGGGGGTGAAAAGGAGGTTGTTTATCTGCAGCCTGTACTGAGACAGTTTGTCCTAAAGGGCAGTGTATCTGCCGAAAAGCTCTTCTCCAGCTAAGTATAGATGAGCACACAACATCCTATCCCTGTTCTCCATAGCAGGACTCTTCTGGGCTGAAGCCTCTGCTTAGTTGGTCAGCTGATTGGGTTTTAATATCTCTTTTCCTGGTTGCCTTTACAAGATGCTTGGATCTGTCTATGCCGAAGAAACTGCTTCCCCACCCCTCCCATCCCTATCATCTGCTCTGCAAGTGTCAACCCAAAGAGAAGAGCAGAGCCAAGCTATTTACTTGCTCACAGAACTTTGATCAGAAAAATAAATGATGATACTGCCTATTTGTCCACAGGTGAAGCAAATCATGGAGGAGGCTGTCACCAGGAAGTTTGTGCATGAAGATAGCAGCCACATCATTGCTCTGTGTGGTGAGTGACTGGGGGATAGTAGGAGATGGGTTTAAAACTGAATACACTGTCCTGGGGCCAGGGAAAAATGAGTCCTCAGGTTTAATAGTATTTAAACCTGGCTGCAAGTCTGAATCAACTTAGAAGCTATTAAAATCTCCTTGGGCCCCTCCTAGACCTATTGAATCAAAATACTCAGGATCCACAAATCTGTACATGTTTAGTCCCCTAAGACAGTACTGTTCAAATTTTATGGTACATCAGAGTCACCTGAAAAGCTTATTAAAACAGATTCCTGGGTCTCAACATTGGAGTTTCTGATTCTAGTAGGTCTTGGATGGGCCTGAGAAGGGGCATTTCTAACAAATTTACAGGTGATACTGATGCTGCCATTCCAGGGACCATACTTTAAGAACCATTGTCTTAGATAATTCAGGTCTGGGACCCACTACTCTGGTTTATCTTTAACTTTGAGGAAGGGTTTGTACTTTTTAGATGTTTTTTGTACCAAATCTACTGTCTAATTAACCCCACCTGTGTTGCTTTAGCATTCCCAACTCTCCAAGCACTTGACTGGATGCAAAACAACATGAATGTAGGATAGGAGGTATAGCCAAAGCCTTCCTGCCTTAGAAGAGAGAAAGTCTGTAATAAACCATCACTTCCTCCTTAGTGGGAACACTTTTGCCTTTGTAGGAGCAAGCCTATCTCTACATACAGCAGAATTTTCTTGGATTTTTCAGGAATTTGATCTTTTCAACTCCTTTTCTGAAGGGACACAGAGCCAGTTGCCATTTTTAGGTTGTTTTACTTGGCCTCTGAGATTGGTGTTTAGCGTTTGTGGAATGGAATTTGTGCATTACTGAGGAGAGCAAGTGAAAAAAAGCTGATGACAATAGTGTGATAAAACAGAGCTGTTCTTCCCATCAGTCCAGCAACAGACACCGAAGTTTCACCCAGTACCAAATGCTATTCTCTGAGTAGGGGAAACAGACAGAAAACAAATGTACACATGAATATATCATGTAATAACAGGTATGACAATAGCTATGAAGAAAAAGCAGAGACATGCAGAAAGATGGCTGGGGAGAGGTTTTCTATGAGCAGAGCCTGAGTGATAGACTGAGGATTCAGACAAATCCTGGTGCTCTGCTTACCACTTTAGTCATCTTGGACACATTTCTTAACATGTTATCCTCAGTTTGCTCCTCTAAAAACAAGGTGATGAGTCCCACCTTAAGGAATTTTTGTGGGGATTGAGGTGATGTATGTGAATGTTCTAGCATTGTAAGAGTTCAGAAAATGCATCTTTCCTTCTCCTTTGTATGTTGATGCTGAAGCTAGATTTGTAAGATTTGAGTTCCCACCATTGAGTTTTCCTGGTTCATTGGGATGATGTAATGATTCCCAGGTTTACAAGGAGCAATTTGATCTCACCTTTTCTTGAGCAGATCCTATGCCAGGAAGAAGTATTCTAGTTTTACAATAAGTAGCTTTGATGAGTATTAGGATTCTACTCCTTTCTACTTGTGCTGGATTCCCTTGATGCCAGCCACTGTCAGTTGTTTTCACCAGAAGAGCTCTGCTGGTGGCCCATTTTTGTCTGGCTTGGTGCTAGGCTTCATCCAGAGCACCCACAGCAAACACAAAACAGAATAATTTAGCACAGCTTGTGTATGGGCGCCACACGTGGGTGGCCATGGGGGAATGGGGAAAGAGAGGCAGGGAGAAAAGCCGTAGGCATCCCACATTTGGCCAGTTAGGGTGGGAGGAAACTGTCAGCTCTCCTCTCTTAAGTCCAGGGACCCCAGGAAGCTGTGGAGCTTTTGCTTTTTTCTCCTGCCTGGAACCCCAGGGCTATTTCCAGCAGGCAGGGTCTTACCCTCAGAAGGAATGATTCTTCTACTTTCAGCCATTTCAGTTGCTGAAATAGAAAAAGGGTTTATGAAATTGATCCAAATCTCCAGGGTTCTAAAGTCAGCCCAGGATTAAGAGGAGCCCTGTTCTGCTGGATCTCAGGAGGTGCCTTGGCTTCAGGAGTGCACACTTAAATGCCTACAGGGTCAGGTGGGAAAGATCCACTCAGAGGCTGAGTATGAGAACGGGCAGTGGTAGGGGGTGGGCTGAGCTAGCTGTACTTTCCCTGTTTGAAGAGGGCAGCCACCACTTAGTTCCTGCAGGAATACTGGCCTAGGATTGTCGTGACCTTTGTTTTATTTTAAGAGAAGCCAGAATTCGGGGTGTTTATGTGAAATTTCTCGATTTTTAAATGCTGATAACTAATTCCCATTTTTAAAAGAATGTGTGGGCCAAACAAAAGGCATCTGCAAGCCTCTGCCAGTTTGCTGCCTCTGCCTTTGGCTCAGTGCACAGTCACCGAGGGCAACATTAGCAAGAGGGGCTACCAACAGTATAAAGCTAGGTCAAGCTGGGGCATCTAAATGCCTGGAAAAAGAATCTTTACACTTTGTCAAAATTGGTATTCAGAGGTAGGTAAATTTAAATTGGGGCTCAAAATAAAGTTGGTTTGAAGCAGTCATTATCAATCTTTTTTCCTGCCTGCAACCCATTTACATGCATCATATAGTGAAATCATAATCAGGGATTCTTGTGGGGAGGCAGAGAAAAGAATAGATATGTATTGAGGAAAAACTCTACCCTTCTGGCTTTTTGGAGATTCTGATATACCAGTCCCTTCAACCCTGGAAAAATGCTCAGAAATGCATTTTTAGCCTGAAGCAGATTCAATCTTATGCTGGATCTTGCTGTTTTCCTAGCCACATCCAGAATTCAGCTTTGTTCTGGGAGAAATGGGTGTGCAGAGAAGGTGCTGAGAGATCGGGAACAGAGTGAAGGCTGTGGAGACTAGAGTGACCACATTCCCTAGAGCTTTGGGGAGCACTTGGGCCCCCAGAAAACTGGTCAGGCCTCTGTAGGTAGAAACCTTATGAGGAAGCTTTGCTGGCAAACCCTGGCTGGCAGGGAGGGATTGTCTGTGTACTCTCCAGCCACAGAGCATGGCTGCAGTGCTGCTCTGAGGCAGCCCACTCTGAACCTCCAAGCCAGAGATCAGGACCCATGTGACTCCCCTCTTCCACTGGTGGAGTCTGAGGCTTGGATAGTAGGCCCAAACCTACCACTATAATATTTGTCAAGTCATGTCAGGTTTACATTTGGTTTTAAATATGGTGTTTGAAACTTTTACACTAAAGTTAAGACTTACTGTTGAATCAAATTAATGCTTGTTTTCCCTGTTGTTTCTTGAACCCTCAGGTGTAGGTTGATATCTCCTGCCATACCCTCCCCCAGAGAACAAGGTGCTTTTAACTTTTGCTGTGGGCAACTCATGGTCAGGGTTGTCAACTGAAAAATAATATCCACTAGGTGTTCCGTCGCCAAAAGGATTTATTCAGGAAAAAGAAAGGGTTGCAGCCCAGAGCATACAGACATAGCAAGCCACATACACACCATAGCCTGTGTGCCCAGATAGAGGGGTATTCATATGAGGGGGAAAAGTTAATGGAAGGGGAAGTTAGAACCATAGAGCTTTGTTATAAACATAGAGTTCTTCCTGCGAGTTCTTGCTATTACACAGAGCCCGAGAACTTCCATAAGCCCTAGCTGCTCCCATATACCCTACCAACTGATTATGTTTGCTTAAAGTTCCAGTTCATCATTATCAGAGTTAAACAGCAAATTGTCACAAGTTTCACCTTTGAACTCTGCATTCATTATAATGATGTATGTGCTTAAAGAAGGCACTCAGTTTAGGCATTAGCTCAACATGAGCACTGGTTTTTTTTGGACCTGCCCTCCCCTCTGGCAGTTCTGGGAGTATCTGCCTCCACCTTACCAGAGTACCTCAGCGGTATTGTGGGTTCAGTTCCAGACTATTTGCTATAAAGCAAGTCATTATCTTTGCTGGTGGAGGGGCTTACCTTCTGCTTGTAAAAAAAAAAAAAAAGCAACCTCTGTGAAGCACAATAAAGCAAAGCTGAAGTGTGCCTGTATTTCTGTTTGCTCTATTCTGATTGGGCTCTGAGGTAGGATTTTAACCTTCGGTGGTAGAGCAGGTTTAGGAAGTCCACAGAAATGTTCCTGGCCTGGCACAACAGGTTCTCAGACTCATAGTTGTCTCCTCTCCCTAGGAAGCATTGCAGGCAGGACTCAGACCAACCCTATCAGCCCTGCCTCTTAGTCACCAGGTTCCTGGCCCTCCCTGGGAAGGTCAGTCAACCTGAGGGTTGCTTCAAGCTGAGGATGAACTGTAATGGGAGACAGGGTGGAGTCTGTGGAGCTGGAAACATCATCAGGGCTTTATTAACCAGCTCCCTGTTGCTAAGCAGCTATCATTAGCTAAGAAGGTTGGCAGCTGTGACCTCCCAGAACGACAAGGAAATGCTAATGAGCTGAGGGAAAGTAGGTGCTATAGAAGGATTACATCCCACCTGGGATATTGCAGCCAGAGCTATTTCAGCACATGCTGAGAGATTCAGACTCCAGGCAGTTTTTAGTCTATCTCTTTTCAATGAAAGGGATTCCTTCTCTCTTCTTCCCACCCTCACTGAATGAACAGCTCATTCTCAGGATATCTGCTTTTCTTTTCATCTGGAAATAAACAAGTAGGAAGGCCCTCTGGGGAACTGGCTCCAATGGCCCTATTTTGGAGCATGGCTGAGGGCATATCATATGGTGGTGGTCTGTAGCTGAGACTTTGGAGTCCCATAGACCTGGGTTTACATCCTGACCAGGTCACTAAGTGTGTGTGCCAGTTTTTCAGCAACTCTAAACCTACCCTAGAAGGTTGATGTGAGGATTAAAGGAATGATGCAGGTAGAGCACACAGCATGGAGCCAGGTATGCAGTAGGTGCTCAGTAATGTTGCTTTCATGACCACCAATGACATTCTACTTTGTTCTTGAAAGCAATCTTAAAACCTTGCCCATAAAGTCTCCTAGGACATTCTCCAGGATTTCTTCTGGGAATATATGTTTCTGGGAGTTTGGAGCATCTGGACAGTCAGAGAAATTTGAATTCCCAGGACACAATGAGGAAATTTAATAATATTAAGAAATTTAAGTTGATTTTGTGGATGCAATAAAGGTATTATGCACATTTTTGAAGAATCATCTTTTAGAGATACATACTGAAATATTTATATATAAAAGTATATAATGTCTAAAATCTGCTTAAAAATAACCTTGGGGAAAGTGAAAAAGTGGTTGGAGTTGGTATAGCTGAAATAAGATTAGTTATGACTTGATTCTTGCTTAAGTTCGGTGGTGGGTACATAGGATTCGTCATATCGTCCTCTTTGCTTTTTTATATGTTTGAAATTTCCTTAATGAAAAGTTTTGTTTTTGTTTTTGTTAAGGGAGATAATGAGGAAGAGAGGATGGGAGAAGAAGGAGAGAGAGTTTATATAGACAACTTTCCTTAGAAAGTTATTTTACATAAATGGGAGCAGCTAAATTGTTCAATACCTGAATGTGGATGTAGGGCCTAGGTAGGTGATGGTGGTGGTGGTGTTTTTTTAAGTTGGAAAAATTTCAGAATGTTTGCATACAAATGGAAAATATAAGAAAACATTAAGGGTACAGCAAAGAGAAGGGACATTTGCTGGAATGATACCTTTGACAGGTGAAGGGGCTGGAATTCAGTATGCAAGTAGAAGGAGTAGCCTCAGGGAAGAGCATAGCCAGCCATCTGCAGGCACAGGAGGGAAGGCAGTGGATGGGCATGAGGTGCAGGGAGGAAAAGTACCAATGTTCATGATCACCTTCGGTGTGCTGGGCAGTGACCAAGTAGCCTTTTTCACCTTTGCATATGCTGTTGCTTTTGGTCACTCTACACCCATTGAGTTTGGACTTGTTCTTGTCTCTAATTGCCCCCTGAAGCTCAGAGATTTAGTGATTTGCGCAAAGTAAAAAGGCTAGTGAGGAAAGGGTTCAAACCCACATCTGTCTTGCTCCAAAGCCTGTGCTGCTCAGAAATGGGTCTGCCCGCGAGGTCTGCTTAGGGGGTGGATCCTGGAGGTGGGGGGCATTGAGGAATTGGCTTTCAGGGAGACATAGCTTGAGTAACCAGACAGTAGACTCATGGTGTCCAGAGATACTCTGGGAGACAGTAGGTCCCTTGCCAAGCTAGGTGAAGCCAGCTATGGCCTTGGAAAGGCCACTCTGAGCACTGTGCATGCAGACCCTGCCCTGCATCCCCAGTGGGATGAGGAAGATGGGTACATGTGGTATGAATTTCATTTTCCTCATCTACTTGGTTCTAGATAGCAGGGTAGTGCTTTCTTGTTTTAGGGCATTGTACAAGGCTGAATTCTGCCCCCCTAAAAAAAAAAAAAAAAAAGCAAACAGCCAGCATCACCAGTGTAGGATGAGAGAAAACATACCCTAGTTACCATAGAAAGTGTCGTACCAAGTGGAGGCAGCAGTTACAAATCTCCGGGTGGAAGTACCTGCTAGAAAAGTGGGGAAGAGAAAGGCAGATAATGCCAGGCCTAGCCTCTTTGCTCCTCCCACCTCATTGCTGCAGACAAACATTGACTTCCTTCCTCCATTAGCAGTTAGAGGAAGTTCCTGACTTCAAAAGAGGCCACCCATCCCACCCTTTCATTTCTCTCACCAGGGAAGCTGATTCTTTCCTAGCAGTTTTGGTTCTGCCACCCAAGGTGTTCAGCTTTTGAAAATTCTGCTCTGAGTAGTCTCCTAAAACTCCAGGACCAAAACCAGCCACTGTGGCTGGCTGCTCCACCCACTGCTTTCCTCACTTGGGTTCTCTATGACAACTACAACCGAACTCCTCCACTGCACAGGAAGCAGCTGGTAGAGGTGAGGCAACAGGGAGCACTTGCCACACCTGCTCTCCTCATTACCAAATCCTCCTGTCTCAGAGCCTTGGGCCCAGCCTTCATGTCTTGGGTACTGTGTCCCTATACCTCAATCAACTGGCCTAGTTCTCTGAAGACTATTCAGAGGATCCCCATATTACCAGTCTGGGCTTGTCCAGACCCCTCCGCCACTGAGCACAGCTTTAAACATAGATATGCCCATGAAAGCGAGGGTTGTTTCTGAGCCCCACTGGGCTGATTGAGGACCCTTCTCAACCACTGCTGCATTTCCTGGGCAACCATAGCTATTATCCATTCTTGTGGACTCCTGAGACACCTAAGCTTGTCCCAGGCCACTGACTTGTTTCTCTGGTCCCTGCCCAGATTACCTGTGGCTGCCCTAAGCAGAGCCCATATGCTCCTATGAGGATGGAAAACCAAGCCAATTGAGAGACCCAGTTTGCTGATAGAGCTGGTGAAGGAATGGGTGCTTATGTACAGACCCAGCCTATTTGGGTTTTGTGAGTTTTGATTCACCTCCAGATTGGAGAGAATCTCTGGCATCATCTTATGATGGAATACTGGTATCTAGGCTGCCATTTAATTATTGGTGGCCACCTACCTACTTAATCATTATTATTTTGAATTGGTAATATTTTACCTAGTTCAATAATCAAAACTGTACTAAAGGTATACAGTGAAAAGTCTCATTCCTTTTCCTGGCCCCATTCGCCCACTTCTCCTCCATTCACCAGTTCTCACACAGGTAACCATTACCATTTTTGTCTTCTTGAGCATCCTTCCAGAATTTTTTACATTAATTTAAAAACCTGTATTCCTTGTCTACCCCACGGTTTTTGTAATCTAGGTATCATGCGATCATACATACCGCTCTGCATCTTGCTTTTGGAGACCTTTCCATTATCAGTTCCTACAGCCCATCCTCATTCTTTTTCAGAGTTGCATAATATTCTACTGTGTGAATGTACCATTTTTACTTAATTTGTCCCCCATCGATGGACACATGGAATATTTCTAGACTGCTGTTATAACTGAATAATCTTGCAGTTATATCTATAGATGAGATTCTCAGAAGAGGGGTGACTGATTCAGAGGTTACTTGCAATGTTGATGGATAGAGCCACATTGCCTCCATAGGAGTGGTAAGAATCAGCCTTCCCTCCAGCAAGGTATGAGAAAGTTCAGTAACTTCCCAAGTCCCTTCCATCTCTACCAATATCTCCTCCATTCTAAATTGGACTCCCTGGAATGGTTAAATTGGTGTGTAAGGGGTTTGTGGGAGGAGGCCCTATTGGATTCCATTAGCACTTATGGTCTCCACCCATTTAACATATGTTAAGCTCTATCTATAACTTAACAGACTTTAGCAGCATGTCAGGGGCTGGTGAGGAAGAATCACAGGGCTAGTCTGGGCCTGTAGTTCCCAGCCTTTCCTTGGGAAGATGGTACCAGACCTTTACGGGGATGGTAGGGGAGATGTCCACAGCAAGGTGCTAGAGTTAAAATTAATTTCACTTCTGCCCAGAGTCGCAGTTCCTTGAGCCTTCCTATAAGTGGGATTGGATGACAGATAAGCTCGTCTGGCACCATTAGTTTGAAGGCCACCAGAAGACCAGAGTGGGAAGATCATGTATGGGTCATTCCTCTGTTTCTCTATTTTGATTAATTCATCCAAACCTTTCCATCCCCTACAATAACCCAAACAGTGTAGATTAACAAGATATTTAAAATTTCAAAAATATTTTTAAATTTTTTTAAAAATAGTATACATTTTTCTCATATGAAATGAGCTGAATGATGTCAGGGCTGTCTCACCCCAGTTCTGGTATATCCAGAGTGGCTTTAGGTAGTGCCTGGATGCACTGGGACCACGGATTCCTGAAACATTTATAGGGCCTAGACATCTCAGTTAGAAGGGGAATGGATTCAGCTGACTTGGTGCTTTAGCTGTGATGGGTGTCTCCTGCCATGGCTCTCACAGTGGCAGTCTGGGGCAGAAAGAAGAGTAAGGAGAGTTCTGCTTGGTGTTCCGGGCCTTTATTCAGGAGGGGAGAAGCAGCATGGGCCACTATATAGACTTCTCCCTGGGGAGCGAGGACAGCAGGAGAGTTGGACATTGTTGCTGATGGCTCTGGAACTACAGCTCTGAGTGTGGTGTTCACTGTATATTAGAAGGAGAGAGTGAGAGTGTCTTTATATTTGCATCTCTGAGGTCTGATTGGTGGGAATGTCTGTGTGTCTGCTTAATCCAAAAATCTTAGAGCAGGGGTTCTGAAACCTTTTGGAGCCAGGTACCCCTTTTAGAAGTTAAAAGCTGTGGGTCCTCTATTCAGAAAAAAAAAAAAAAAACACTCATTTTAAGCATGCTGAAGCACATCAACAATTTTGCATGTAATTTCAGAGGGTTCTTAGAGCCCAGAAGACCCACCTCAAACCTGCTCAGGATAGTAGTTCTCACCTATTATTAGTGTTGTTGTTGTTGTTGTTGTTGTTGTTACTACTATTTTGCATACATTGCTGCACACAGTAACATTTTTCCTTGCATGAGCTGATTCTCTGTGGGGACAACTCTGGAAATGGGGAAGGACAAAGGTGTTTTGAGCAATCACTGACGAAGGAGTCCATGGAATTGGTTAGTAATACCTAGCAGAGAGGGTCATTTACTTTGCTTGAAAAGTAGAGGGGTGAGAGTGATTTTTCCTTCTCCACACATTGCCTGGGCACCCTCCCTCAGTTTCACAGAAAGAACTTAGGAGCCCTGGGGTGAGCAGTGGGGGGTGATCTTCTCTCCTTCCCTACTTGCAGTAATTGCTGAAGAATGCCTCTGCTTTCCCCAGAGAACCCTGATGCCTGTGCACAGAGGCTGCCTAGGAAGGGTGAGGCCAAGTGAGATGAGAGTGCCGCTGCCTGCCATTCCCAGGCTCCCCAGCCTTGCTGCATTCAATTGCCTGGGGAAGGTGGGAAGGCTAATGACTCATTATCCCAGCCATTAGTCACATCACTGAGGCATGTGATTCCCTGTAGGATGGATGCCACCTGCTGCTACTCTGGCCTGTTCAATGCAGCTTCTCTCCTGCTCTGGATGGGGAGTGAAACCCCAGGAAATGGTCACCACTTTCCTATAGGTGTGGACTTATAACTGCAGTAGCCTCAAGGACCAAGAGAGGGGGATGAAGGGTCACTCACCTATCCACCCCAGGGCCACACAAGACCTCCAGGGACCAAGGGAACTAGCTATGGAAAGGAATATGTGGACACTGAAGCAAAGATTCCCCCACATGCCCCATACACACATCAAACATGTATATACATCCGTCTGCATGTGCACATAGATGTATGAACACGTGTGAAAGAAAGGCTGTGCCTGGTAAAATAAGTACTCTCAGGCCTGAGCCCGGAAGAGCTCTTGCAGGAATCACTCAGGAGAGGGAGGGATCCTGCCTTGTTTCCCTTCCCTGGAATGCTCTCACTGAGATAGCTGGCCTCCAGGTTGGCCCCAGGGACTACCCAACTTCTTGACTTCAGTATAAGAGAGGGCCAAACAAAACTCTTTCTAGAACAGCATTGATTGCCTGTCAATTACTAAATATGAAGGCAAAAAACAGGTGAGAACCATTGTCTTCAGTGATTATTTCCTAACTCTAGATTTCATCTTCTAACACTAGTCACAATAAATGATGGGCCTTGATTCTCCTGTTTCTAAGAGAACAGCATCTCTCCCCACCTCTGGGACAGCCTATGATCCTGTCTACAATGCATCCTCTTCTCTCCACGCTAGGTAGAGGTCTTGCAGAATCCCAGCCCTTATAGGTTAGCTATAGAACAAGATCTGGACAAAAAGGGATAAAGAGTCAGGAACTGACAGAGATCAGGTGCCCCCCAAGTGCCAGACCCTGTGTGAAGGATTTTATGTACTTCATTTCATATAACATTTCATACCAATTATAAGAAGTATTCCCTCTTTCACAGATGATAAAACTTAGGCTCAGAGTGTTAAGTCACTCCGAGTTAACACAGAGTGTTAAGTTTCTCAGAGATAGTTTGAGTGGCAGCATCAAGCTTCAGACCCCGTTGTCTGACTCTTCAACTATAGCATAGCACTGTTTTCAATCTGTGTGAAAAGAGCACCTGTGAGGTGAGGGAACCCCTCCACCCACCTGTGCCCTCTTAACCTCCAGATACACCTGGAGGAGGTGAAAGGAGCTCAGGCCAGGGTTTGGAGCCCTGGGTCCTAGTCACAAGTCTGCCACCACATTTCTGTGATTAAATCTCTTACCCTTCCTGGGTTTTTACTCTCCTCACTTGTAAAACAGTCAGCTTGGCCTCAATAATGGTCAAGCCCCTCCTCCCCACACACATACACACTGATGTTTCGAGTCTATACATGGTCAAGGTAACTCCCCATTCTCTCCTACCAAGCCTTTCTTTCTTTCCTGTGGAGGTCTGTCTGCAGTAAGCAGGAACCAGACAAAATAAGCCTAACCCCTAAAAACACGAATGAAGGGAAGTCCTTCCTGCATAGGAAATAGAAATCTTTTACTCTTAACTACTGAACTCATCAATAATTCAGGGGCTGATGTCGGGTTTGATCTCTGCAATGGCTTCATCAATATTTCAGATCCTTCTCCAGAGCCCCATTCCTTAGCAACCACATCATCCGTGCTCTCGAGGAGGGCTGCTGGACTGTGTGCTCTCTGCATCCCCAGTCCTGGAGGTGTCCATGATTGCCCTTGGGACAGGGCACAGTAGAGCCACCCATGCCAACTGGAACTGGCAACTTTGGTCCTCACAGCCCCAGGGACAATGCTGTACACAAGTGGCATGTATGCACCAGGCGAGGGAGAGGAATGGCATGGCATGGCATGGCAAAGTCCCTGCAGGTCCATTCTGGGCAGGAGCAGATGGACAGGGAGGGGAATTTTGGAAGGAGGTTGCCTGGCCTGCCTGAGACCGATACCCTACTCCCTAGTCCTACCCTGGATCAGGTCAGCCCTTGCTCCTCTGCCCTCCTCACGTATGGGGAAGAGGAGTGTTCTCCCATTTCCACTTTACCCAGGCTCAGGTGCTGATTCCCTTTGTGGCCAGGCGCAGTGGAGGCTTGCCTCCTGCATCAGTTGAGACGCCGTGCTGCTGGCTTCCTGCGCAGTGACAAGATGGCAGCCCTGTTCACCAAGGTGGGGAAGACGTGTGTAGTGGCTGGGAAGATTTGCCACAAAGTACAGGAGCTGCAGCAACAAGTAGAGGGCAGGTGAGCCCTCAACCAGCCCTTCCCACTGCTTCCTTCTGCTCTTTCCTCTTGGCATTTGCTATTTCCCAGGATGGCTTCCTGGCCCCATTTCTGCAAGGTCTTTCTGAACAAGCCTAAGGGTGGGGGTTTGCTTCTTTCGGGCACAAGGCTCTATTCCTTCACCTTAAACCTCCCAACACCCTCCCGTTTCCTGGTTAGTCCTCTGGGTTCTCATCTTATGGCACAAAACTTGACTCCCAATGCCACCAATCTGGGGCTAACCCCTAGGCCCTTCACTCTTAAAGTCTATCTATCCCCTCTTTGCAGGAAACCCTCAGCGGGCAACCAGGAGGCTCTGCGAAGACAGGGCTCTGCCAGTGGGAAGGCCCCAGCCCTCAGCCCGCAGGCCTTGAAACACATATGGGTACGCACAGCTCTCATTGAGAAGGTGCTGGACAGGGTCGTGCAGTACTTGGTGGAGAACTGCAGGTGACTGTCTTTCCCTGGGGCCCACCTCCTGAATAGTCCTTCAGCCCCACCCCTCAGCATGCTTGGCTGTCCACAACATTCTCTATGCATACCCATCTCCCCATAGCACATCAAAAGCATAGACCACATCAGTTACCCCATGAAGTTCAGTCCTTTTGAGTTTATTTCTTCTTGGTGACTGATAAGAATTTGGTCTTTGTGGGGACGTCCTACTTGGAGAACTTGACTGCCCTGGAATGAGTATAAGAATGCCAGCAGTCCTCATCTCTTTCTCCCCCTGGCAGCAAGTACTACGAGAAGGAGGCGTTACTGGCAGACCCTGTGTTTGGCCCCATCTTGGCCTCTCTTCTAGGTGAGCCTGAGAGCAGAGAGGCCTATGCTCGGCAAGTGGGAGCTAAAGGGCAGGTGCAAAGGGGGCACCCTCCAAGCCGGCTGTCCCTGTCTCCACAGTGGGACCCTGTGCCTTGGAGTATACCAAGCTCAAGACAGCTGATCACTACTGGACCGACCCCTCTGCTGATGAGTTGGTCCAGAGGCACCGCATCCGGGGTCCCCCTAATCGCCAGGACTCCCCTGCAAAGCGCCCAGCCCTAGGAGTAGGCAACCCTCTCCCCACCCCTTCTGCTCATCCAGGTTGTACTTATGGGCCTGTAGGGAGGGGCAGCTGGCCTCTCTGCTTCTTGCAGACACAGGCTGAGCCTCGGAGATGCCTCAAGGTAGTGGCCACCTCAGAAGAGCCTTTTCCCCACACTAGCACTTAATAAATGCCAGGAGCATACTACCGGTCCAAGGCTGGAGAGCAGAGGGTGGTTGAGAGTAAACTGGGGGCAAGAAAGACCCCCAGGGCTGGCTAGAGAGAGTCTGCATGGAAGCCTGGGTTTCTCAACTTTCAAGATCGACTTCCCAGGGCTGGGGCTGAGCTGGGACTTTCTGTGCAGATACGGAAGCGGCACTCCAGTGGCAGCACATCAGAAGACAGACTAGCTGCCTGCGCCCGTGAATACGTGGAGTCCCTGCACCAGAACTCAAGGACGCGGCTGCTCTATGGGAAGAACAACGTGCTGGTGCAGCCGGTAGGAAAGCTTAGTGCCCACTCCTCATCCCCTTCCTCCGAGGGCCCCTGGACTGGAACTTTTCTGTCACATTTGCCCCTTTCCTAAGGAGCTTGACCAGAGAGAAAGGAAAGAAGGGTCCCACCCCCACTTCACTGTTTTATACTCCTCATGCCCAGCTTTGAGCTGGCAGGAGCCAGACATGCCATCTGCTCTGGCTAGCTGAGAGTCAGGCCATTGCAGATAGAAATGGCAGCCATTAGGCAGGGTGAATGCCCAGCTTGGGTATGGCCAGCCCACGGTATAGCTGGCATCTAGTAGGCTGATGGCAAAGCCAGCGACACTTTGCCATCCAGGAAGAGGCGATGTGCACATCTGGGTGTGGCCTAAGGGCCTTGTGACTAGACTAGCTTGGCCTTCCCACTCCCGCCTGGAGCTCGTTTTTCATAGGCCTTTCCTGGGATCCTCTCAGCCCCTCATTGTCTCTATCTTCCGGTGTGTCTCCTCTCTGTAGAAGGAGGACATGGAGGCTGTCCCTGGCTACCTCTCCCTGCACCAATCTGCAGAGAGCCTAACTCTGAAGTGGACACCTAACCAGCTCATGAATGGGACTCTGGGGGACTCTGAGCTGGAAAAGAGGTGAGGTCTTTGGGACTTAACTTCCAAAAGCCAAGGAAGAGAGTGAGGGCTTGCCTCCAGGCAAGGGGATGGGGAGACCCAGCCTGCTCCAGGAGGCAAGCCTCACACCTTATCCCATGCCAAGAATTGCAGAGAGAAGCTGCCTGGAGAGATTCCCAAGCTCTCTAAGATCCAGCCAGACCTAGGCATAAAGTGGTTTGCCTGAGCCAAGATCTCAGCAGCTGAGACTGCCAGGCTCTGTGCCATGAGGTCAGCACAGGGCCCAGAGGGACTTGGCTGGCTGAGGTCATCCTGTCTTGGCTATGATCACACAGTCTTCAGAGTAGTTTCAGAAACATTGGGGCCAGAAGATGAAGAACACAAGATGGCTGGTCTTGGGACACATTGACACCAATCTGGTTTCTTTTCAGTGTTTACTGGGACTATGCCCTGGTTGTACCCTTCAGTCAGATTGTCTGCATCCACTGCCACCAGCAAAGTGAGCCTCCCTTGTCCTGGGCACTGGGGTGAAGGGAGAGACTGTCTTCTCCTAGCCATGCACTATGATATCTCGTCTTTCTTTTGTCATCCCCACACTCTAGCCCCACTGTCCTCCTACCCAGGCTGGGGGCCTGGCTAACTGGGCTACAGTGATGACTGATGAGGTCTTAGGGAGGCCCAGCCTCACTCACCTACATTCATCCCCCAGAGAGTGGTGGCACACTTGTGCTGGTGAACCAAGATGGCATCCAGAGGCCACCACTGCACTTCCCTCAGGGAGGACATCTGCTGTCCTTTCTGTCCTGCCTGGAGAATGGGCTTTTGCCTCGAGGACAGCTAGAGCCCCCACTGTGGACCCAACAGGGGAAGGTACCTCAGGGCTTGGGAGGCTTTGGGTGAAGGGATATGGGCGATGGGTCCCCTGCCCACCTCCCTTCCTTCCCCCACATAGAGCTCTTAGGAGCAGCCTTAGGTGGGACTCTGCCTTGGAGAGACTGACCACCTACCTCTCCCTCCCTAGGGGAAGGTGTTCCCCAAGCTCCGGAAACGCAGCAGCATGCGATCTGTGGACATGGAAGAGATGGGCACAGGGTGGGCCACAGACTACGTGTTCCGGATCATTTACCCTGGGCACAGGCACGAGCACAGTGAGTGTCCCACACTTCTGTGGAGGAGAGAAAGATGCTGAGGGAGGTAGGGGTGCACAGCATCACCCAGGAGGGGCAGCAGGCCAGGTGAAGACTAGTGGTTCAGTACTAACCTCTCACTGGAACTTTTCCTTCCAAATCATCCCCCTAAGACCTCCCATCTCATCACTCCAAGACTCTTGGCTTAGCCGTTCCAAGCATCTCTGTACAGAATTCTCTTAGTTGTCCTTTCATGCCCTGCCTCAGGAGAAAAAAAATATATGGCAAGATTAGAAATAGAAGGTGGAGAACTTTCCCTTTCTCCTTAGCCCACCACCTGACCTCCAAAAGGCGGCCTGGGTGTGGAATCAGTCCTTCTTTTTGGATGATGCAAATTGTTCACTGATTTGGCTAGAGCCAGAACCCTCCTCAAACCAGCTACTGCTGAGAGGAGCTGTATCTGAAATAGAAGGTACATCTGAGGAGGGCGAGACTTAAAGCTGGTGCGGGGCTAAAAGGCAGCTTGGCCCTCGAAGTCCTACCCTGCCTGGACGTACACCTCTGAGCCCAAGGGAGCCTGTCTATAGGTATCTGCCCATGCCAGAGTTCCCTTTCTGGTCAGAGTGCTCTGTTCCCCACAGGTTTCTCTGGGCCAGACTCACTGATCTTGGGGAGAAGGGCAGGAAATTTGCCAGCCCAAAGCATTTACTGCCAGCCAGACCACCTGCGCCCTAAATCTCTTAACTTGTGCCAATAAATTGTGAACAAGTTGTCTCTGTATTAGACAGATTACCCAAACTGCAAACACATAGCCACAGCACAAGTAGTCCCGACAGGCTTGGAGGGCATACGACGTGGGTATTCCTCTTCCCTCTTTGATGTGCCTGACTAGGAAACATATCTTCCAGAATGTATTTGCAAACCTGGTATTTAATCTTGAGCTGTTGCTCAGCTTAGGTTATTTAGTCTGCACTTCCTCTCTTTAAGCCTTGGCATTTTCCATTTCTGGTCACTTCATTTCAAGAACCACTTCCCTGGAGGGCAAGCTGGGGCACCAAGGAGCTGGAACCCCGTGGGGTGGCTCAAGCTCCTCGAGAGCAGCTCTGGGAAACCCTTGGAAGAGAAGGTTGGATTTATAGTCTGAAGAGGGAAATTTGGGGTAATCTTCAGATTTGACCCAGCCTGATCATGATGCGAGCTGAAGAATGATAAGAATCCATTTGCCAATAGCCGTGCCCAGCTTTGGCCAGAGCTGGGAGCTCTTGAGCTGCCAGCATGTCCCAACTGTCCCCCGTCTTACACTGCCTTGGCTCCCTGCATCAGTTCTCTCTTTTCTGTCCTTTCTAGGGAGGGCCTCCTCCAAAGAATGGAGCTCTGTAGCTGCCTCTGTCCCCTACTTTCTTCCATACTCTTCCCAGTAAATCATCAAAAGACTCAGGTCCTCCTTTCCCCCCTTCCATGTCCTACAGGCTCAAGGTAACCCAGACTTCATTCTACTCCCATGAGGACAATCCGGGCCCTCCCGCCCTGGAACTAGGGTCCTCATGCTCTGCCTCTCTCGCTGTTCTCTTTGAGCAGTCACTATTAACTACCACCACTTAGCGGCCAGCCGCGCGGCCTCGGTGGACGATGATGAGGAAGAGGAAGATAAACTGCACGCGATGCTCTCAATGATCTGCTCGCGGAACCTCACAGCTCCCAATCCGATGAAAGGTTTTTATCCCTTCCCCTCTCCCTGACCTCCCCTATCACCCTGCCCCACCCCCCTGGGCCCACCTGCCACCCACCGCAGGAGCTCAAATGGCAGTGTTGGCATTATGGGACTTGCACCCAGGATCATTCCCTTGCATCAGGAGCGGATCAGGGAGGACAGAAGAAAGTACTGGCAAGAACAGGACACAATACAAAAGATAGTTGACTCTGGGCCCATTTCTGTAAGGAAAGGGAAGAAATCCACTGGCGGAAAGGCCTGATGATCTGGTTGCCCTTTGAGAATCCTGAATGACTGAGCACTGTTCCCACTCCAGGGGGTCATGTGGGCAAACCCAAGAGAGTGTCTCTTTATTTCTGTCCTGCTGGCCAGGCAAACCGGCCTCTGGGTCCTGTGCCTCTGACTCCTTACTCAGTGGAAACAAGACAGAAGTACCAGGCCCCTCTTGGGCAGGGTTAGGGACTGGACAGCTCAAGTAGACAGTAGTCAGGTGAGGGTTTGGGGCCACCATGGAAGGAGACCCAGGCTCACTTTACCCAGCAGGCCTTGTTCAGCGGTCACTGCCTGGCACTTTAATGTGAAATCTAGAAATACCTGCCAGGGATATAAGTGGACCTTAGAATACATGGTTGCAGAGGTCCCTTCATTGCAAATAAAATAGCACAATGCCTGCAGCTGCTTTGTTCATTTCTCATCTTAGCACAGAGCTAGGCTGGTGGAGAAGGAACACCATTCTCTTTTTGGAAAGTGATCAGCCAGAGAACCTGTGAGGACTAACTAAGCTGGTCTGCTTAAGGGAAAATTGGTTATGAAGAGGGTCAGCTTTCTCACAGAGGAACATCCCCATCCCCACCCATTCCCATGCCACAGAATTAATTTTTTCTCCCTTTCCTTGCCCCTACAGAGGGTGTCTAAGAATATGTGACACTCTTCTTATACCTCCACAGAGTTCTGCCCAGTTTCTTAGCCTAGCCACCAAACCAGTAATACATCTCCCTATCCCTGGGCAACCAAGTCTTTGGCCTAGAACACACCTAGCACACCCTCACCACAACCCTGCCAGTTGCCCCCTTACCCACACATGCCTTCCTTCCCGTCTACCCTCCCTCCCAGCCATTCCAGTAGGACCTTCAGTCCAGTCTGGGTAGGAATGTGGGAGAGCCTCACTTCTGATGTTTAATGCCTACACACAGCCTACCATCTAGTTCCTTGTAAGCCTGGGCTTGGGATGCTTATTTACAGGTTAATTGACTTTGAGCAATGTGAGAAAGTCAGGAGGGCTAGGGCTGACTCTTTTTGCCCCATTGAACCAGTAGTCAGGATGGAGGCAGGATGAGGGGAGTCCCAGAAGAGCTCCTGTCTTGGCAGACTTGGTGATCAGAAGCCTATCCCTGCACCCAACTAGTCTTAATGTTGAGCCCTCCAGAGTCAGAGAAACCTCCAGGGCCTACAGATTCGAGAAGCCTCAGGGCTTGTTTGGATATCCTCTTGGGGAACTTTGGGACCAGACCAACCTAGTATACCAGTATACAGCACCTGGAATTCCGGTACTTAGGAAAGGGGAGGAGACGTGAGAGCAGAATCAGCAGGTGGTTGGGGAGAGATGGTACAGGAGCTCCCGCCTCCACTCCAGGCCATAATGACAACACTGTTGAGTCCATCCTGCTAGCTCTTGCTTTTCAGGCCTGCAACATGCTTGACTTGTGCATGTGAATCAAGTGGCGGGTGTCCAGACTCTCCTCTCCCTCCCCTCCCCCTCTTCCTGCTTCCTCCTCATAGAGCAGAGATGCTATTCACTCTAATTCTGCTCCAGGCCAGGCACCTTTCACTCGGAGTCTTAGGGGCTGTGGGGTTCAACCACCCTGATTGTTTTGCTTCAAACTTTCCTCAAGCTCAGAGGAGAGAGTCAGAGTCAAAGCTGGCCCAGCAGAGCCCCCATCCAGCCTGCTGCCCCTTGCCCAGTCACTCAGAGCTCCAGCTCTCTGCACTGTGTTAATTCAGAGATGCAGTTTTCAATGCTGGCTGGTTCAGCTCCTTCCTGGAGAATTAAGGTGAAGAGCATTGACCCAGGAGACTTGCCTTGGCTGAGCCCTGCTTTCTGGGCATGAGGTCGTTTTCCTGTGTGCCCGTCTTTTACCCTCTGCACCTGTTACCCACCCTGCCTGCCTGCCTGCTGCCTGCTGCCTACCTGGCTGGGCCTGCTCCCGCCCCAGCTCCTCCCACGACTGGCCTCCCTCCTGCCTGCTATAGGGGCATGAACAGGGCTCACCTGCCCCACCCCACCTGCATTTGTCCCCACTTTTTCTTCCCAAAGTCCTAGGCATGGCTTGCAACCCCTCACTCCCAGAGCCGCAGCCCCTCACACCAAGTATGTTTGTTCCCTTAATTTGCTTCCTGGTGGAGCTGAAGGGCCAGATCTCTACAAAATTCCCAGCCATGGGGCTGGGAAGAGAGCCCCGGGCCAAGACAGGGCAGCCCCTAAGGGGACTGGAGGGGGCTCAGCTCAGCCCTTCCCACCAAGGCATACCCAGAGCTGGAGTCTGCTACTCACAGAAACCAGGCCTAGGTTTGTCCCAGACTCAGCAGGCTAGGGCTCAGGTCACAATTCGCAGGAAGAAATACTACTTGAAAGAAGTCTTCATCACAAATAGAGCTCTTTTTTCCCGTTCTTCACTCTTCTCTGTGCTTTCCCTCCTCCTGAAGTTATCTTCTAGTCCTTTCACTTCCTGCCCTCAATTTGTTTCATCTTGGTGGCTCACTGGACCTGCCAGAGTCCCCTGTGAGCATAGCCCTGCCCCACTTGGGCCCAAGCAGCTCTCAACGGTCTTGAGTTCTGATTCTTTGAATTCAGACCAGCTAGACTGGCTGAGGAGGTGCTGTCTGCTGATGGTGTTGATATGTCCAAGGAGCTGTTTTCTGAGGCTGCACCCTGGGGACATTCTTCTGGTTGATGGAACTGTGTGCCTAGCCACCACCCTCATTCCTGTGGTAGCCTGGCAGCCCTGGAAATTTTGCCCTTTCTGCTAGCTCACCTGTGTGTTGTAGGAGGCCACCATGCTGAGAGCAGTCAGGCCAGACAAGGATGGAAAACTCAGAAAGGACCCATGGGAGCTGGCAGCAGGGGCACCTGACGTGGGCATCTCCTTAGCCACTGTTCATCAGATCTAGAACCCTTAAATGGTCCTCAGGGGCTTTGATCAGGGGAGACTCCTGGCATGGGAAGATTCAAAGTTTACAGCATTCTAGGTCCAAGTACCTTCTGTGCAACTCAGCTTTTGCCCGAGAGGACCAGGCTGAACCCTGGAAGGCCAAGCTAGCTGGTGGTATTTTAGGGAGATCAGGCTTTTATTGTTCCTTCTCTTTCTTTCTCCTTCCTTTAGAACAAGTGTTTATTCCATTGCTAATAGCAAGATGGAGAAAACAGACACAATCATCCACGACTCAAAGTATTTTATCACGTGCAGAAAAACTAAATGGAGGCTGGGAAGTGTCAGTCACCCTCCCTCTCCACCTCTGCCATCTCTGGGTTCTGGATCAGGCAGGCACCACCCTTGTGGTTCTCCACCCATGGGTAACTTCATGCTGCAGCTCTGGGCACAGAGGTGGGCATGCTACAGGGTGCCTGGGGGAGGAGGCCTGCCAGGCCTTGACCATGGTCATCTTCCTGCCCTCAGATGCTGGCGACATGATTGAGATGCAGGGCTTTGGGCCTGGCCTGCCAGCCTGGCACCTGGAGCCCCTGTGTAGCCAGGGCTCCTCCTGCCTCTCCTGCTCCACCAGCAGCTCCCCATATGCAACTCCCAGCCACTGCAACTGTGTCCCCGACCGGTGAGTGCACAGGGCCCAGAACACCAGCTCCTGGTGAGTGTGTCCATCCATGTGCGTGTGTCACTCTCCTGACAGGGCAACCTTGAGTTAGACAGACCTAGGTTTGAATTTCACTTGTGCTACCCATGAGATTTTGACAAGGTACTGAGTCTCTATGAGCCTCTATGTTTCTGAGCTTTAGTTTCCTCATCTCTAAAATGGGAATCATACCACCTGCTTCCTAAGGTTGTTGTGAGGACTAAGTGAGGTACATAACCCGAGTCCCCAGAGCTAGGGTGCTCATGTCGCAGGGGCTCATTACTTATGAGCTCCCCTTCCCAGTGTGGACATAGATCCTCCCATCAGGCTGTATGTCTGAGGACATGCAGCAAATGTCTGGGCATCTGCCATGTGCCAGCAATGGCTTGGGAATGGTTTTGCTGCTGCTCACTTTTACCTGTTACTTCATTTTTTACCTGTTACTCCTGATGACCCTGAGATGGCCCTCTATTTTTCACTTGAGGAAACCAAAATTCGCTAACATGAAGTGAACTTAGTTGCCCAAGGTCTCTTGGGCGGTTGGAGGTCAGGCTGGGCCCTCAGCAGCTCTATTCAAGGTGGCTGGCAGCAACGGGGAGCCCAATGACATGCTGCCAGGCTATGGACACTGCTCACTGCACCACCCTGAGTGCCTTACCTGCCCCTACGCCACCCAGAATGTCTCTCCTGCTTATTCTCCTCCCACCAGAGGAGCTACAGCCCTCTGAGCCAGGTTGATTCCACAGGTTGCCCCTCAGGCTACTGTGTGAGAGCATGAAGAGGCAGATCGTGTCGCGGGCCTTTTACGGCTGTGAGTGTGGGGTGTCGCGGGCCTTTTAAGGCTGTGAGTGTGGGGTAAGGTGGGATCACGGGGGTGGGGGTGGGGGAGACACCATAGTCAGGTCCTCCTGGCTCCCCGCTCCCCCAGGGCTGGCATACTGCCGCCACCTGGCCACCGTGCGGACCCACCTGTCAGCGCTGGTGCATCACAACATCATCCAGCCCGAGCGGCCTCCAGGGGCCTCAGGGGGTCTTACCAAGGATGTGTGGAGCAAGTATCAGAAGGACGAAAAGGTGCATTTTCTGGGTGCTGGACCCAGAGGCCAGGTCAAGGGGCTGGGGGGTGGGACAGCAGTGACTGCAGAGCAGTCTGTTCTGGGAACAGCTTTCACAGACCAAGTGGGCATTTACATAAAACATAGTAGAGTTTGGGATTGACAGGCCAGGACTGATGGCCTTCAAGTTGCCTGGGTCATGGTAGAATCTCACGGTGTGTCTGTGGGTTTCCATGGGAAGGGGACTAGATGAGGAATCTGTTCTGCTTCTGTGTTACTCTGCAACTTTGGGCAAATCTCTGCATCTCTCTGGGTTTTGTTTCTGATCTAGAAGGTGTAGATCTCATCCAACTCTAACCTGGGCCAGGGAAAATGTAACCACCCCAAAGCAGGGTATGCTTGGGTTTCAGCAGTGACTGAAACACTGTCCCCAGCCCCAGCTCTCCATGGGATGGGGTCACTCATTAGGGTCAACATAACTGTGGGAGCTGCATAATCCTTACTGCCTGGGTCCCTCAGAACTATAAGGAGCTGGAGCTGCTGCGGCAAGTTTACTATGGAGGCGTGGAGCACGAGATCCGCAAGGATGTCTGGCCTTTTCTGCTTGGCCACTACAAGTTTGGCATGAGCAAGAAGGAGATGGAGCAGGTAAGGGAGCCCATTCCCATGGTGACAAGGAGCTGGGAAGCTGGGCCAAGGTACCACAGGGAGGGGGCCTCAGAAGGCTCAGCCCCTTTCCAGCCAGAGAGAAACATGGCACAGGAGGATGTTAACAGAGCAACCCCACTGTCCTCACCCCTAGGCCCAAGCCTAGTCTCCAGCTGTCCCAGCCCCTGCAGGGGAGGGCTTAGTACACCCCTCCCCTAAGGTCATGATGTGGTCCAAATACAGGTGGATGCAGTGGTGGCAGCGCGGTACCAGCGAGTGTTGACAGAGTGGAAGGCCTGCGAGTTGGTGGTGAGGCAGCGGGAGCAGGAGGCTCACCCAGCCACACTCACCAAGTTCTCCTCGGGCAGCAGCATTGACAGCCACGTGCAGCGCCTCATCCACCGGGATTCCACCATAAGCAATGATGTGAGCTGCACAGGACTTGGGGGGGGGCGTGGTCTGGGGGCGGGGGCCACCAGGGTTTTACATGCAGGAGTCCTGAGCACCAGCCTGACCTTTAGTACTCACTGGCAGTAGAGCCCTGGGAGAATGGCTTCATATGTCTGTGTCTTATTTTTTCCAGCTGAAAAACGTGATGACTTTCCTCTGCTGCCCACTTTTCTGGGTGTTGCAGGAATAAAGTGAGATAATGCATTGTGTTCTGTTTGAATGGATTAGCAGGGAAAGATGAACTTTTGAGATTTAGGGAGGTCCTTCCTCCTATAGAGAGACCTCAGGCTATGAATAGGCAGCCCTGAGTTCTAGTCCCAGGCTTACTCCTGACAAGATGAGTGACTTGTCTTCCCAATTTTAAGCCTCAGCATACCCTCTCAACTCTACTATCCTTTGATTGTAAAGGCTTCACTGAGAGCTGTTAGCCAGATATTAAGGGAGAACTTAGAGTGGTCCCATTGTTGTCTACTGGAAAGATCTCCTCACCACCATGGTATTTTTCATCATCTTACAGACTTGACTATGCAAAGCCAGTTCAAATCTCACCTAGTTCTTGTGGCATTACTCGTGCCTTTAGGTGAACAAGTCCAAAACTATGGCTGCTGGGCCCAACAAGAAGTGATAAGTCTGTTTTAAAGGCACTCTTACTAATCAAATGTTTTTTCTTTAAAATCACCTATTTAGATATTGTGTATTTTTGCTACCTTACTAATATTAACACAAAACTCAAGCTCTGAAGCAAGACTTAAAGAAATATAACTACCAAAGTACACTCTCCTTTCCATATGCTTTGTTCTTAATCCCCTATTCATGAACATATTCTCTTTGGTTTAGGGTTATGTAAAATCCTAAGTGTACCAGGGTTCCAGCTGCTTAGCTTACGGACAGTAGTAGCCTTTCTCGCTGGCCCTGTCTGAGGTTCTGGATTGCCTCAGCATCATAGCCTCACCTGATACTAACCCCACAACACTTCATGCTTCCTGCCCAAAATGAAAATTCCTTTTAGCATCCCTTTCCCTACATAGTCCAAAAAGAAAAAAAAAAAATTAAAAACCAGTCTGCATACATCTCTCTTATTTTCCTTGTGATTTGTCCATGGTGGTGGACAGTTTGCAATCAGCAGTTTCCTTTTACTTCTTACCTCTCCTTGGCTTATCTGAAACTAATATAACTGATTAGGTACTTCCTAGAGAAGTTTCTTGCCTTGTTTTGCTGAACATTTGGTACTGAAAATAAGGAAGAACTTTTTCTTCCCAATGCCTCCAGCTGGCCATCCCCCCAGGCTGCCCCAGCAACTACACCAAGACACCAGGGAAGTTCTGACCTGAAGCAGCCTCATGACTTCAGGCGTTTGTAGAATGGCACAGCTTACACTGGCCATTGAGTGCCACTGACTCCCCAGGCTTCTGGTTCCCCTTTTTTCCTGTGGCAGCCACAGGAAGCCTGGAGTGCTTCACACTTTTCCTCATGCCTGAAGAAGCTGGAGGAGGGGATTGGATAGGGCTGAAGACCGGTGTCTTCATGTTTTCCCAGAGCCTAATATTTCTCCACCTGGTCAGCTAGGTCAGAATTGGGGGCTTGGCACCGAGGGGAGGCAGTTTGGAGGCTATGCAGTGGGAACTGACCCCAGGTAGGAGATGGCAGGGAGCTGAGGGAAGGTGCTAGAATGTAGGTGTGAGCCCCCCACCATCTGTTCACCCCCACCAGGTGTTTATTTCTGTGGATGACCTGGAGCCCCCGAGGCCCCCGGGCACTGAAGATTCCAGACCGGAGCCTGAGCAGGAACCAGGAGCAGGGCTTCCAGGCACCGCCATGGTGGAACAGCAGCAGTCTGTGGAGTTTGACTCTCCAGACTCAGGACTGCCTTCCTCTCGCAATTACTCTGTGACCTCGGGCATCCAGTCAAGCATAGATGAGGGACCCAGCGTGGGCTTCGAGGAAGAGGATGGCGGTGGGGAGGAAGGCTCTGATGGGCCAGTCCCTGCAGTCCACACTTTCTCTGAGCCCCAAGATCCCAGCCAGGAAAAGGCCTCGCAGGCCAACGAGCTGGAGGCAGGGGAAGAGCTTGTGGCTGTTTGTGCTGCTGCCTACACTGTATGTGGACGTTCCCCAGGCATTGTTGTCAGCTGGCCTCAGAGCTGGGGATAGGCTGGCGGGTGGAAGGTGGGGTGCCCTGACTGTCTTGAAGGGGGCTTTGAGCCTATCTCAGCATTCCCAGAGGATTCAGTTCTCTGAGTTCCTTGGCTCCCTGCCTTTGCTGCATTCCTTTATGTTGGCATCACCTCAGGCCCCCAGCTCACCCCTGAGGGCCCTCCACTCTTTCAGATAGAGCTACTGGACACTATGGCCTTAAATCTGCACCGCATAGACAAGGATGTGCAGCGATGTGACCGTAACTACTGGTACTTCACACCCCCCAACCTCGAGAGGCTCAGAGACATCATGTGCAGGTGCCATTGTAGGGTAGGGCTCAGGGCGGGGGTCAGGGACAGGTTTGGTCCGCAAGCACCCTGCTCTTCTCCCCTGCACCTGAATCATACTCAGCTTCTTGTGCTGGAACACTTTTCCCTACAGTGGCCCATGTCCCGCCTCTCTTCATTCTTAAAGGTCTTTTAGATCTCAGCCTTGGCCATGTTTCAGGAAGCCTTATCTGATTTCCTTTACCCAAGGGCTTCCTCTGCCCCAGCATTGTCTCTTTCCCTGAACCCCTGAGTGTCTTGAGGACAGAGGCTACAGGTTGTTCACCACTGTACTCCCAGTACTTTAGGGTTACAGGAAAGCTGACTTTTGGGTAGTAGGCTACTCTAGGGATGTCTCCCTAGGGATTCCCAAGGGGAGGGGAGGATGACACACACCCACAGTGACTCTATCTCTGGCATTTCAGCTACGTGTGGGAACACCTGGATGTGGGCTATGTGCAGGGCATGTGCGACCTGCTGGCACCTCTCCTGGTCATCCTTGACAATGGTGAGGGCTGGGCTGGGGAAGGGGGCATGTTCCCAAAATGGTATCGGTGTTAGACTGACATCTAAAGAAGGCCATTAGGTCTAAAGGGTGGAAATGTTAGCCAA
Source organism: Macroglossus sobrinus (assembly GCA_004027375.1). NCBI lineage: Eukaryota > Metazoa > Chordata > Mammalia > Chiroptera > Pteropodidae > Macroglossus > Macroglossus sobrinus. Next base: position 81,688 of record PVKZ01000979.1, on the reverse strand, counting down.
TCCTGTCCTCTGGGCCACAGGACACCCCCGGTGAATGAGGTGTTGGGGTCTCCTGCCCCTGTGGCCTCATTCCTGTCTCCCCTCAGATCAGCTGGCCTATAGCTGTTTCAGCCACCTCATGAAGAGGATGAGCCAGAATTTCCCCAATGGGGGTGCCATGGATACCCACTTTGCTAACATGCGCTCCCTCATCCAGGTGAGGTCCGTAACTGCCCTTGGGCACTTGACAGGCACTGCCAGGCTTGTCCATCATCCTCTGGGAGATCATGGAGCATTCCAAAAATGTCCTTTATGTATAAGCTTAATTTCTTTAATTTTAAAAATGCATTGTTATCTTTTTATTTTTTAATTAGAGTTGACATTCAATATTATATTAGTGTCAGGGGTACAGCACAGTGGTTAGACATTCATATAACTTACGAGGTGATTCCCCCATAAGTCTAGTACCCACTTGGCTCACAGTTATTATATTATTGACTATATTTCTTATGCTGTACTTTACATCCCCGTGACTATTTTGTAACTGCCAATTTGTGCTTCTGAATCCCTTCACCTTTTTCACCCAGTCCCTCAACCCCCTCCCATCTAGCAACCATCAGTTTGCTCTCTGAATTTATGAGTTTGTTTCTGAAAAACACATTGTTTTCAATGTTATAAATTGAGAAGGAAAGTCAATATGTGAATGCCTGTGCTCGTGAAAGCTCTGGTGAGTAATACAGTTGATGATGCAATCAAACACCCAGAAAATGGTATAACTCCAAAAAGAGTACAACCTAGAGTGACAGGTGGGGCAGCAGAGTGCAGCTTCTGGGAGATGGGAGAGGGCTGGAGCACAGCTGCCAGGTACCAGGCTCAGGGTGGCAGAGGGGCCTGGTGGAGGGTGGGAGTGGCCAGGAGAGGCAGCATAGGTTTCTTCAGTCCTTCCTTTCTCCACTCATACAAGATCCTGGACTCAGAGCTGTTCGAATTAATGCATCAGAATGGAGACTACACCCACTTCTACTTCTGTTACCGCTGGTTCCTGCTGGATTTTAAGAGAGGTAAGAGGTGGGTTGGATGATGGGTCTGGGGTCAGAGGGGTCTGGGAGATCCCTCTTCCCCAAAGTCGGTGGTTCTCAACCCTAACTGCACTGCAGAACACCTGGGGAGCCTTTTAGAAACACCAGTGCTCTGGGCCCTGCTTGGCCTCAAACTTATGGCCCAAACTTACTTATGTGGCTGCCTGGGCACTGAGATTTTAAAAGCTCCTTAGGTGAATCCGAAGCACATCCAGGGTGGAAAATAACCCTCAGGTAATGGTTTTTGGAACTGTTTTCAAATCAAATCTCTCCCCTCTCCAGTACTGTGGTCTGTAAAAGTAGGGCTATTCTAGCTGATGAGAGTGCAATATGGAATCTGCAGGAGCCCATTGTGCAGGAATTACCAAGGAGGACAGGGTCTTGGCTTGGGGCATGGAACTCCTCTCTTGGACTGAACTGTGTGTAATGAAGAGAACTCCTGGAGCTCTGTCTCCACATGTGGCTCCAGTGGAGGCCCATGGGCAGCCAGGCTTAGCCTTAGCTCCTTGCTGTCCCCAGAGCTGCTGTATGAGGATGTGTTTGCTGTGTGGGAGGTGATCTGGGCGGCCCGGCACATCTCATCAGAACACTTTGTCCTGTTCATTGCCCTGGCCCTGGTGGAGGCCTACCGTGAGATTATTCGTGACAACAACATGGACTTCACTGACATCATCAAGTTCTTCAATGGTAGGAGCTGGTCCAGCCACCCTGGCTCCCTCAGCGGGAGCACAGGGGCCTCCACTTCTGGTCTGGTTAGGGTTGGATGGGCTCGGAAATATCAGGAGTCCAGCAGGTGGAAATGGAGTAGGGTGGGCAACTACAGGACTCCTCCCAGACTACTGCTCTCTCTGCAGCATCCCCACAGTTACCCATCTTTCCCCCAGAACGGGCTGAGCGTCACGATGCCCAGGAGATCCTGCGGATTGCCCGGGACCTCGTTCACAAGGTGCAGATGCTCATAGAGAACAAGTGAGGGCTGTGGCCAGGAGGCAGCAGCTAGCCAGAGCCTGGGTTCCGGATCCCTGGGACCCCGCAGGGAGAGGTGCAGGGGCGGTGCAGCAGAGACTGCCCCAACCCCTAGCTGACCCTGCCTGCTTAACTGTGTTCCTAACAAAGTGCTTGTGAGCCTGGGATCCGACTCTGGGCAGTGCTGGCCCTGCAGGGCAAGTCAGAGGCCATGGTGCCCTCAGGTCAGGGCTGGGATGTGAAGGGCTGGCCTCGGGGAGCCTTGGAAAACCACCTACTCTGCTTCCCTTTCAAACACCTGAGAATAACCCCATTGCCACCTGTGGCCTCAACTTGGACTGCTCCCCATACCCTCTCTCAGCTCAGCCTGGGATGCTGTAGAGTTATCAGACCTGCAGTTGCTCGGGCCACATCTGGCAAAGGTCATATGGGACAAGAGGACTCTGCACTGTATTTTTTCTGAGAGTTCCTTTGCAGGCCCAGCAAATAAGCACTCACCAACTCCAGTTGGGGCAGCCAGAACAGCTGCCAGTTTGGGTTTCCTGTGCACAGGAGACCTGGGCTACCTTATGGGCCTTCCTCTGAGGCTGTGGGGCAGTCAGAAATTGGGCCCTGGGTGGAAGTAGCCCACCTCAGCAGCACTGCCACTGCCTTTGGACACCTGAGGTGACCACATGCATTCTTCTAGCCTGTACTGTGCACCTATGTATACCTGTATATTCTCACTCTGCCACCCTGCTCTTGCTTTATGCATTAGCTGTATCCCTGAAAACTATATATAAATGCCACTTTGCCAGCTGGAGGATCTGGAATGTAGTGGGAGCACTTCCTTTCAAGAAGAATCCCAGGGTGATTCTTTCAAGAGGTGATCCTGTCACAGCCTCCTCTCAAAGGTGGCCCTGCAGCCTATCTTCTATCCCAGACACCTTCTGAGTTCCTGAGGGTAGGAGCAGGGGTGGCGCCTGAGTCTCTTTTATTTGTCCCTGGTGAGAAGCAAGGCTAGCTCTGGCTTCCACATGCTTCTCAGGATGTCATGAGGCCTAGGGACTCAGAAACCCCCTTGGAAGAGCCTCACTCATGGGGGAAGGTGGTACTAGGAAGGGCCTAGTTCCTGACCTCAGGCCTAGGCATGCTGTTTATTCTGTCATGCCCCTACACATGCAGGCTAGGCCTTGCTCCTGGGGCAAAGAAGCCACTGCCACAGGGGCTGGGGCCTGCTCAGCAGTCACTAAGGTCTGAAGACTTCCTGCATTGGAGAAACATGAAAAAGGGTACAGCAGCCTTTTTGCATCCAGCACAACCTCCCAAGCCCACTCCTGCCCTGGGCACTGCATGGACTGTTTGCAGGGGCCAGCCTGCCCCATTGCCTACCCTTGTTGTCCATGAGTCCTTGGCTTCCACCAAGCACGGTGGCCACTGTGTGCCTGCTTTAGTGACTCAGTGGTTTTGTGAGGAGCAGAGTGTGTATGTTTTTTTTTGGCTCAGAAACTATAATCTTCAGTGTAACAGATCAATAAACACAGAATTTGGCAATGTTTGAGGCTCTGGGGGCTGCTTGTAAGGCTGGCACTGGAGAGCAAGTGACTGTGTGTTGGGGAATTTTATAAGCTCCACAATTTAACTGGGCCAACCCCACAAGGCAAGGACAGCAAAAAGAGAGAACCAAAGTTTCTAGGAAAAGAGGGATCTTGGCTGTAGGCTGGTTGGGGTGGGAGTGATTGCCAGACTCTAGATACTCAAAGTCAGCATTTCCATCTCAGACTGACCAATGGCCTCTGCAGCATCTGGATTAGTGTAGGTCCCTGTCTCACCCCTTCCCCAGCCTGCCTCCGTTCCTGAACAGCTATAGTGATGAGTTGGAGCCTGACTGGGAATCTGCAGAAGCCTCCTAGCCCCTCTAGCCTTGGCTCTTGCCCACTGAGCACTACCTCTGAAATGCCTGCCTTAGAATGGGGCATGGGGGGTGGAAGGGGGATTATTGAGAGGGTCAAACCTACTCAACTATAATAGCAGGTTCTCATCTGCGTTCCCCCACAGGGCTTCTGCCCAATCATCCACAGTCCCAGGTAGAGAGCTCCCATCACTAGCATATGGTCTGGTCTAGAGCAGGGGTCCCCAACCTCCAGGGTCATGGACCAGTACCAGGCCTGTTAGGAACTGGGCTGCACAGCAGGAAGTGAGCAGTGGGAGAGTGAGCAAAGCATCTATATTTCCAGCTGATCTCCAGCACTACATCACTGTCTCAGCTCACCTCAGCTCATCAGGCATTGGATTCTCACAAGAGCACTGGTCTGTGGTGCCAAAAAGGTTGGAGACCACTAATCTAGAGGACACTGGCTTTCTGAGCATCAAGACCTATTGTCAATTCACTCTGAGCTGCCCAGGCAAGAAAACCAGCTGGCACTGGGAGCTCCAGGGCCAGGGAACCTTATAAGCTCCTCAAGAGAACCTGATAAGCCCCCAAGCTGATCATGTTGCCTGGAATAATCAGAATTCCCTCTGCTGACTCCACCTGAAAGTTCACAAAAGGCCCCTGGAAGTGGCCTGGTTCCTTCACATACTCCCACCCATAAATGTTGGCATTCCCCAAGCCCCTAACTGGACTTCTAGGACCAGAGGGAATCCCAAGCCAAAATGATAGGTCTGCTAAGGGTAATGTGTATATGGATAAGAGGAGCCTATAAACGTTATCTCAGGGCACCCTCCAGCTCTGAAAGTAAGTCTCCCTTTATCACAGAAAAGGTGATAAATGGAAGCTCCTGGGTTTCTACTTGAGATTTTTGTCTTTTATTACCATATGCCCCTCTTTTGCAGGCTCCAGCTCAGCTGGAGGGACTATTCTTTGAGTGCAAGAAGGAGAGTTTCTGCCTACCTTTGAGATACAGTGGTATCTCTCAGGTGATAACGGGTCATCACTGTCAGAGGCGGAGTCTTTACCTTTGTTTCCCGTGCTGGGAACAGTGTCTGACATTGAGTGGGAGCTCAGGAAATACTAAGCCTAATGGGCGTTTCCTATACATCTCTTCCTGGAAGTACCAGCAGAGGGAGCCAGCGTCTCACAAGTGAAGATCTGACAATTATGATGGCAATGGATCTAGCCTTTTGAGGCTGCCTTTTCTTTAGAGAATAGAACCCCAAAGACATTCATGGCCACTACTGCCTTCCTTAATGATGACCCCCCAAATCCCCAGACCCACCCCAGGAATCAGTTCATGAAACTGAATCAGCTCCCTGGCTGGAGCTGAGTGCAACAAGTGTCAGGGAGTTAGAAAGGGCAGGATGACACAGTGTGCCTGGTCCAGAGCTAGGCCCAGCTAATTGCTCCTCCTCCTCCCCACTTACTCCTGAGAAGCCTGCCAAAGGGCTAGTTTTCCCTAAACTGGGAAGAGATGTAGTCAGAGGACAAAGGTCTTTCAGGCCTAACTTAGAACATGGCTCTTTGACCACTTCCTCTTGTTCCTTTGCCTGAAAGGACAGCCTTATGGATGCCCCATATGAACTGTCCTAACCTCTAACCCATAAACACATCTCTTCTCTAAGGCCTCTTGCCTTCTGTGCACAGATCTCCACCTTTCCCATTGGAACTTCATTGAGTTCAAGATCCCCAGCTCTGTAATAGGCCCCAGGGCAGGATGGCACTTGCTAGGTAACTCTGTTGATCTGAGAGATGACTGCAGTCCCACAAGGTCCCAGGCTAGCTGTGTGACTGTAAGAAATCATTCACCCACCTCAAAACTTGTTTCCTTTTTTGCCAGAATGGGGAGAGTTCTTGGCTTATTTACTTCACTGTTCTGTTACAAGATAAAATAAGATCGTGTTTGTAAAAATGATGAGGAAGTATGAAGTATTACAAATGCCCAAGACCAGAACTGCAGTTCTGAGAGCTTGTTAAGGATTCAGCACTGGGATCACAACTGGGAGATCCCTAATCTTTTTCTAAAATTGACCAGCTTGGAAGCTGCTTGAGGATTATACCCCCAAAACATCAACAGGAATAGGCTCTGTTGCTTCCTGCTGGAGGTCTTTACTTGAAGTTATTTTTTTGTAACGAAAGGACCCAAATGCTGCAGGCCGGCAGCTCTACCTCAGGTTTCAGTGCAGGTTTATTTCAATTTTATATTTTATTACAGGCAAGTGCTTATTACATGGATAGTATTCATGTCTCAATACCTAAAGTCTTGGAGCATGAACAGCCACTAGAATACAGTTCCATAGTAAAAATACAATATGTACAAAATTAGGGTTTGTTTGTTTTTTTCCCACACAGCAGATGTATCCAAACACATAAAAATCTCTACAGTCTGGGGTCACTATAGTTTATGTTTCAAGAAACAGAGACACAGTGACCGAGTCCTCACTGTAAACAAGGGCCACCTCTTGGGGGGATGGGAGTGGGACCCTGGGATGTGGGAGAAGCTGTTCGTGGAGAGAGCAGGGGTTATGGTGACCCCTAGTTCTCCAGGCATTCCCTGCCCTTCTTTGCCCGCCCCCCAAGGAACCAACCTCCCCCTCTCCCCGAGGTAAAGACTCCCAGCCAGTGAGCCACTCTTAACATCAAAAAGTAAAACACGCATGAGAGGTAAGATGTGTGTGTCTGTGTGTGTGTGTGCACATGCACACACGCATGTCCCCCAGGCTGGAAGGGCTAGGAAGGGGAGGAGCAGGCGGTCCCACAGGGCGAGGACAGATGTGGTCCTGACAACTCTCAGAAGGGAGAGACCCAAGGAAGGGCTGGGTGGTGGCTGCCCTCTAGGGCACACGTCACAGCATTCACTAAGGACAACAAAAACAACAGCTACAACACCCATCACCACCAATCTGGACATAGTCATTCGGCACTAGATTCAGAGGCCCTCACTGCTGGGGGCAGGGAGAAGCAGGGGTGACAGGCGGATGAGGTATCTGCAGGCCTTCACAAGTTTCAACTCTGGACCGGCCTCAGGATACAGGAAGGTGAACAGAGCTGAGGACAGGCAGGTCTCACCAATACTTCTCTGTTCCCTGGGCCTGCCCATCTACCTCTGTTCTTTCCATCGTAATCACGCTAGGAAGAGTGAAACTGGCTCCTTGGAGAACCAGGGTGGTGGTGGCTGCAGGCACAGGAAGGCAGCAAGCTTGTGAGGTGGGAGCACTGTGTGGGGCAGTATGGGGCTCCCTCCTGGAGGCCTCTAAGGCATCGATAAGCCTTCCTTTTCCTCACCTCCAGGAGAGACAAATAAGAAAACAGTCCCCTGGGAGGTCTCCAGGACCAGGAAGGAACTGAAAGGGAGTTCTTAGGCATCTAAATCCATTTAGGACCTTTGCTAGAGCTACTCAAGAGGATCCTGGGCCCCATGCTCACCCCACTCACCAGCCTGTCAGTGCAAACTTCACACCTAAAGACACTAGCTTCCAACCCCCACACTGAAAGGCCATTGATGAGTGTGTCCAGGAGGGAAGCCAAGTGTGCTCGTGTGTATAACTGAATGTGTCTGACACAAGGCCACTTGTAATAAATATCCACATAAAAAGAGAAGCCAAAGCAGTCTGCCAAGGCTGAGGCAGGGAAGTAGCATCCCCTGCCACAAGCCCCTCTCACTCCTTCCCTCGAGCTGTCTTGCCCTTGGCCCAACTAAGAACCTTTCCTTAGAGAAAGGCAGTGGCACACAGAAGCCCCCCACCAGGGAGGGTACACTCAAAACAGCATACTGGAAAAGGGGGGACATTCAGGGAAAAGAGATGGTGCTAGGCAGAGAAGCTGGGGCAGAAGCAGCAGCCCTATAACAGTCTGGCCTTGCTCCCTCTATAGGTCCCCAGGACCTATTTGGGAAAGGGTTGAGAGCTCTAATGGAACCCCTGGATTTTAACTTCCTAATTGCCCCTACAGTGTGGCTTCAGGCTTCTGGAACCCAGACCTGATGCTGGCCTGTCTCCCAGGCAGCATGAGGCATCCAGGTACACCTGTACCTTGGAGGAATGCAGAGCACTGAGCAAAGGCCAAGGAATCAGGGGAGTGAATGACAGCACCACTCCTCTCTGCCTCGTGGAAGCCAAGAGCTATGCCCAGAAATGGGAAGGGACAGGAAAGATGGGGACAGCCAAGCCCTCCTTCCCTGCCCCACTCTTCCCTGACCCCCCTGAGGTCAGGAGCCCAGTGGCAAGGGTTGGGGGACCTCGGAAGCTTGGCAACAGCTTGGGTTTGGTTTACTGTTGATAATCATCTTAACAGTTTCTGCTGTAAGAAATCACAGTGACTGCAACTGAGTTGGAGAGCCCCAAGGTAGGGCACCCACCTGTCTGGGTAGGACTCTAGACCAGCCACTTCCTAGGATTTGTCACCTATACTCAGAGCAGGACTCAAAGAGGTACCCAACTTTCTGGGCCAAGTTACTTTAGTTTAGCTTCCCCCCTCTCCCTTCCAAAGGCTTGGAAAGAGAAGGCTGAGGCTTGGGAAGGGAGGGCCCAGGTGCTCAGCTACCTCACCAGACAGAGCAATAGCAGCAGCAGCACAGGAAGGCAGCAGGAGAGGGAGAAGCTCGAGAACAAGACATCCACATCACACTGGTTTCAAGGGACAGGATGGGGAGGCAGGAACGGCACCAGGCCAGACAGGCGGCAAGTCCACCAGAGTCTCTCATTACTTTGTCAAGTCTTAGTGCAGCAGGGCAACCCCCTGCCTTGTGCCCAGCTCCCTGGGGTGGCCTCTCCCTCCCCTGGCTCAGAGTCTCTCCACCCCCTTCCTCTATGAGGCCTGGGTGTGGGTGTGGGTGGGGTAGGCCTGGCTGGAATGTGTGGAGCTGGTGGGAGAGTGGGAGACAGGTTCCCCTCCTTGCCCCCACTGGGGGCTTCTGAGTAGAGTAGCCTTATCCTCAAGCCAGCTTGAGTGTGCTGACTGGGAAGGAGGGCATGGTGACCATGGTCACAGGGTTGAGCACTGTCTGGCCCACCAATTGGGGGTGGTGTACCACCTGAGCCCCCACGGCTGGCTTTGCCATGACAGTGGCAGGGGGCCCCAGCCCGGCTGTGCCATTCACTTGCTGGTGTGAGAGGGTGTGGGCGATGTGGCTCACCGCCACAGGCTGGCTCACCGCCACAGGCTGCGGATACAGGGGCAGCTGGGAGCCAAGGTGGGCCATGTGGTTAAGGGTAGCAGGATGCACTGTGATGTGGCCAATAGGGGGTGTGGCAGGAGCCAGCTGCACAGCAGGGCTGGGGGCCGAGGGGGCGATATGGGCGATGTGCTTGCCGCCTGGCCCCTGAAGAACATGGTTCACAGTCTGGATGACTGAGGCGTGCGTGGTGGCTGTGTGGGCGATGACTGTGGAGCCGCCCCCAGCTGCAGCCACCAGATGGGCAGGAGCGGGCACCAGTGTCTGGGCAGGGGCAGCTGGTGGAGGAGGAGGGGCCGGCAGAGGTGTCTTCTGCTGTGACGGAGGCTGCTGACCTGGGAGATGGGCAGGAGAAAGGGTCACAGGCTGGGAGTGGGGATGTGGGTGGGGAGGCAGAGGCGCAGGGGCAGTGTTGGGTGGTGGCTTCGGCAGCTCCGAGTGAGGGCGATGGCTCAGCTTAGACGGGCCCAGGCCAGCCTGGTCCTCTTCCATATCCTCGTCTATGTTGTCCTCACCCTCTGTGGGGGGACACAGGGACAAGGACAGGTCAGAAAGGCTTAGGAACAAGAGGCTGCAAAAGTAAATGCCCTAGGGGGTCTAGGGATATTATGGGACATCTATTTTAGCAGGCAAAGGCCTGGCCAGCAAGGCTGGCATTTGAGGGGTGGAGCTCACCAGAGGCAGTAGAGGTGGAGGCCTGGTCATCCTCAGGTTGGCCCGTCTGCCGGAGCACACGGTCGATCTCTAGCACATCCATCCACTGGCTCAGTTCGTGCTTGAGTTCTGCCAACCGCTGCTGCGTGGCAATCTTCTCCCGTGCCAGCCGCTCCATCTCATGCTCATATTCCTTCTCCTTCCTTTTCAGGGACTGGAGAACAGGGCAAAGAACAGTGGAATACCCTGAGTAGGAGCCTTGGGGACCACAGTATCTCAAACATCTTCCCACAGCCACCCTTGCTTCCTGACCCACAGGGGCAGGTCTGCACTAACCAGAGGGCCCAGGTTGACAGGGGCTAATGGAGCCCACACCTGCCTCTTGGGCCATAGCTCTGCCCAGTTAGGCCTAGTGTCCTGGGGACTATGGGCTCTCAGGTAGACGCCACTGAAAAAAAAGCACAGATCCAGATCAGCCACCCTCCCATCTCTACAAGTCTGTCCCAAGGGGCTTTGCTGCCTCTTGCCCCTTCCACCAACCTAGCAGCATCTCCCTCCTCTCTGCAGAGGAAAGAAGGGGTTACAGACTTCTTGGGTATTGTCCAAGGTCTCCACCACCATTCACATCATTCTGTCACTCACTGACACCACAAGCTACCCTCCTTGGATCCCATTCCCCAAAGAACGTCAAATGGTCCAGCCCTTCTCCCCACTTCATTGATCACTGGTTTCCTTAACTTCAACATCCTTAGATCACCCATTAGACTTTGTGATCACTCCCCTCATTTCATTTCTTTGAGCTGCCTCTATTGTGCCCTCAGCAGCTGCTGGCTCTGCATCTCCTCTCTGACCTCCTGGCCTACTCTCTGTAGTACCTACCTGTGACACCTCTCTACAGCCTCTATTTTTATTCACTGCCTATATCCTTGACACCCCAGGAGGGTGAATAACCCCCAAGCCCTGGAATGTGCTCCTCCTTTCACACCTGTACATGACGTGCAATGATCAATGAGAAATGGCTCTTGGGATGCTGAATAACACTACTAACTAGACTGAGTACCCCTGGAGGGGCTTCTGTCCTTCACCAAAGGTTCCAGGTTGCTCCTACTCCCACTTCACTGTTACTACCCACTTCACTAAGAACACCAGAGGTAAGCTCCCTTACCCATCTCCTTCTAACTCCTCCAGGGCCACAGGCGACCCTATGCCTCTTAGGTCGACCCTTCACTTAGGTGCTGGATGCCCCACCTCCCAGACTATGGCACTGCTTCCCTATCAGAAGGGTCTCTAATTTCCCTTTGCATGAGGCTTATTAACAACTCCAAAGTACCAGCTCATGTCCTCTTTTTCAGCTTCCTTTCATACCAAAAGTGTCACCTGTTCTCCATAACCTTCTCACCCTGACACACTACTACATCAACCTAAGTCTCATAGGTTTCCTTGCTGCTGGCTTTTCCTTGGCCCATGTCATGACTACTGGCTCTACCAGATAACACAGACCATCTTGCCCTACTGCCTCCCAACTCTCTTACCTGACCTGCTCCTGAGCTTCTATCTTCTAAGGCTTACCAGTCATGGCCAGGTACATACTAAACTCACCAGCTTGCCGCTCCCAACCCTGTGTGCCCAGAAGCTCACACATGGATCCTCCTTTCTCACCCCTCTAGGTCTTATCTGTTCATGCTCCGAGACCACACCTGGGCCCCTACCTCCCCCACTGTTCTTCCCTACCCCACACCCTCATTAGTACATCCTTCTGACGTCTACCACACACTTGAACATTTAATGAGACTGTCAGGTAGAACTTAATCAGACACTGGCTCAAACCACCCTCTAAATGTTTCACGTATTGTCTTTCTACCTCAACACACATTGTCCCTGTCCAACCCTGTGAGGTAAGGCAAGGACTCTTCTATAGTTAGCTTATATCCCCTCACTCTACAGTTGCCAGGGCAGAGCTATGTACAGTGTTTCACTCGGCCCCAGGGAAAGAATCTGAGGGTGTGAGCATGTTAGTTTCCACCTCCATCTTGACTCTCCCCTTCATCATAGGAGAATCAGTCATCCATTCGACTTGAGTTTCCCCTGATTCCATTTCCTATGGACAGTTTTGCAGCAGCCTCTCCTGACTATCACCTGCCCTTCCTAAGCATGGCAACATTTTCAACTCCGCACAGTAACCAGGCCCAACTTGCCCAAGCTCTCTTCTGCAGCTCTTAACTCCTTGCATTTCTGACCTCACTAGTAAGAGATACCTCAAATTATTAGTGTCTGTGATACAAAACCCAGATACAGCCATGCCCTGTGCTTGCCTGAAAGCGGGTAGTTTTACACCTCTGTCACTATCACAGGCCACACACAGCCTCCTCTATCATCCTGGCTTTGAGATTTACCTATTCCTCCCTCCATATTTCTACCAAAAATGTATCTCCCCTTACCCACACACAACTGTCTGGCTTCTCACTCAAAGAGGCCAGTGCTAGACATGACATCAGATGAGGCCACATCAATGATGGGATCTGTGGTGAATCCTCACTCCAACCTAACTGTTGGGGGCTGGTAGTAGCCCTCTTAAACTCTACATGCTAGCAGTGAGGGGGACTTCTGGCTCAAGGACAGAGAACATCAAACCTCCTCTTCTCACCTAGTCCAGTTCTCCACAAGCCGAGAGCTCCCTGGAAAATTTTCCTAGGGTCTAACTTTAGTCTACACTGCTTCACTGTAAACTCATTCCCTCCCTAAACCACTTGGAAATGTGTTTTGGTACCTACATACTCCTCTTCCTGTTTCTAACCACTTCACTGTGGCTTTCTTCAAATCCTTTACCACCTCCAACTCACTCTGGATCTGGCTGGGGTTTACAGTCTTCCCACAGCTTCCTGCTTCAGCGCACGACCAATGCCCTCAGTCTACACATCCTACATGGTCTCTCCAGTACTCTTTCAACTTCCATCTAGTGCCCTGCTGCCCCCCAAGTCTGTAAGACAATCTTCTTTGCCATCTTTAACTTCCAAAAATGCACCCTACTCCCTCCTGCTGGAAAACTTTGGCCTGCACTGTGCTCTCTGCCTTCCACTTTGCCTAAGTCACCCTGAGGCCTTCAGGTCTCAGCTCAAATGCCTGGTCCTTAGCAACAACTTCTATAACTCTCCAGATCAGATCTTGCAATTCCTGTCCCTATTATACCCTCACAGCACAGTCCTGTTTAGTTTATTTGCTATGAGGTCAGAGACCCACAGTTTTTTCATTGCTCTCCACTTTATCCTCGGAATCGGACACAGGGCTGTCCAAAGTACATGAAGGAATATATAAATCAGTGAAGGTGAGGCTGTGTAGCCTTTTAAGTTTTCTGTTTCTGATTCCATTGTCAGCCCCAGAACAAGTATCTCTATAGACACCTGGGTCCTCCTACTTACTCATTCCAGGCCCACCTCTGGAGTCTGGTGGTTTTACCAAGTCTCTATTTCTGATTTATTTTCATATCCACACATCACGCAAACAAGGCTTCCCTCTCTAAGCATGATTCTATAGAGAACCTTCTCACTTCTCAATAATTACTACTAAGTTAATATTTATAGAGAGCCATCCTTATTATGAAGATACTATTTTTTTTTCCTACTTAGCACCACTACAGGACAGAAAACGGATATTGACATAAATGCCACAGCACTTGGACAGGAATCTGCTACCAGGCCACATGGCTGTGTATAACTGAAAAACCAGTAACATATTCAAGCCCAAGTTCTGCAAAAACCACACAGAAATAAATCTCCAGGCCGTTCTGGACATAGGCAAAGCCCCGCCCCTTACGGCGCACGCGCGCACCCACGCGGACCCGGCTTTGCTGCGTCACTCCCCGCCTTCCAGGAGCCCCACCCTCGCCCGGTCCCACCAATCCTCGAGCCCAGCCCCGCCCCCTAGTCCGGAGGGCGGGCGGAAGGAAGCCCGTTAGCGGGAGGCCGGGGCTGGGAGCCGTCGCAAAGTGGTGCCTCCGCCCCTTAACAAGTCAGACGGCGGTTACCCCAGGGCTGTGACCTCACAGTCGAGGCCAGGGAAGGGGTGGTGCCCCACCGCTGGCTCCCTGCCCGGCCCTCAAGCTTTCCGAGTACGCTGATAGGGAGACCCCAAAGATTCCTCCGTCCCCGACCCGCGCGGGCTGAGAGCCCTAAGCCCCTCCCATTCACCAACGGCTGTTAGGACTAACTCTCCGCGGCAGCCGAGCGTGGCCATCCGCCCCACCCCCACACCCTTCTTCCCAGCACGCGGAACCTTCGGCCAGTTTCCAGGGAAACCGAAACTCGGGAGTCATGGCAACAGTCTTATATGGAGGGCGCCCCCCCCAACCCTGTACCGCAGAGGGGAATCAATGCCCAAAGGAAGGGGGCACACGACCAGGAGGGCCCCTTGAAAAGGGCTTTAAAAAAACCCAGGCGGAAGGAGAACACGATTTTTAAAGGTTCGGTGACGCCGGGGCTGTATGTCACCCAAATGGCCGCATTTTCATAACCCCTAAATTTAGCTCCCAAACTTGGGTCGTGGCACTTCAATGCGTTCACTGAAAGGATCTTAATCCTGGGATTAAAGTGGGGTCTTCACCCGCGAGCCGCCTTGTGGAAGGAGCCACGCCCAAGGCCGCCTCCTCACACACACAAGTGAGACAAGCTGAGGCCAAATCCGGTTTTTCCCCCTACACTGCAAGCCGGTGGAAGCTCACCCGCGATGCACTAATAGCATCAGGCGGTAAAGCAGGGCTGGGTACCGGGTTTGACGCAGGGCAATACGGCGGGGGAAGGGAGGAGCGGGGAAAAGAAAGGAGCACCTCCGCCGCCCTTCCTGCGCAGGCGTCCTCTGGTCCCCTCCAGGGCGGGGAGCCCCACTGACGTAGGCCGGCCAGGCCATGTGCTCAGCGCCCGCGTGGAGGCAGGCGGGGCAGCCAACCCAGGGAGCAAGGGCGGGCGGGGCCGCGATGAGTGGTGGAGGGTAGCGGAGTGGGGAGGAAACTGGTGCTGCCTGCCCCTTCTTGGCAGGGCTTCCCTCCCCCATACCTGGATGTACCGCAGTGCCGTCCGCAGCACGCTCAAATTCGATGTCTTCTTGTCGTCCACGTTGGGGATGTTTCGCTTCAGGGTCTCAAAGCATTCCTTCAAATGGGCCCTCCTGGGGAGAGGGGGGGGAGCAGCGCAGGTCAGCCAGCACGGGGGGGGGGGGGGGCGCGGTGGGAAAAGGGTGAGGAAGGGGAGGGAAGGGCCCAGGAGAGCTTGGGAGACCAAGGGTGAGACCAGAGTCACACACGCACGCACACACACCTGTTTTTCTCCAATTTGTTGTGGACTTCTCTGGTTCCGATCCTGTAACCCAGACAGACAAGAGGCTCAGGGAGGCAGGCCTGATTAGGCGGCCTTCCTGCACTCGCCCCCATCCCCAAATGCCACAGGCTTTTTGTCCCCAACTTTCTCTATAAAAACTGCAATGGGAGATATTTGCCCTGTGCCCTGCCTGGTGCATTCACCCCCTGGAGGGCACGTGTATGCTCACAATTCACAACCCCTTTAATCCTCCATGCTACCTCTCCACCTCTAGAGGAGACAGAGGGGCTCTTGAGACTCAGAAAATAGCCAGTTAATCCCCCAACCCTCACCCAAGGCCTATAATCCAACACTGCCCAAAGACATGTAAATGGTGTCAGCCCGAACCATGGGGGTCATAGAACACAGAAGCCTGAGAACAGAGGGCAAGAGCCTTTCTCCACTACCAGAGTGGAGATGGGCACAGGCAAAGTGAGAATGTGTCCAAATACAGGAGGGCATCTCTACTTTGGAGAGGTAGGGAGGGCGTGGCTTGGGGGGGTACTTTCTCTTGCACACACAGCCTAGGGGGTGGGCAGTTCTCTCCACCCCATCCCCGACTCTACCACACCTCACTCACCCCCCAGGCCTCTTCTTCTGTTCGCTGGATTTGACTTCTTCAGCTGGAGCCAACTTCAGGGTCCCAAGAGTGGGTGGGGGTGGCTGCTGGGGGGCCAGCTGAGGCTGGACTCCAGGGTGTGGTGCTATGGTCAGGATGGGTGTGGGGAGGGGTTGCAAAGGCTTGGGGCTGCCAGTAGGCGGAAGGGTGGTCTTGGAGTCTGGCAGTAGGGGAGCAGGGGTGGGCACCTGTGGCCTGGTGGGCAGTGAAGCAGGGTCCTTAATGCTGAGTCCAGGGGTGCTAAGCAGGGATGGCTGGCGAGGTGCCAGGGGCAGAGGCTGGGCTGCAGGGGGCAGTGGTGGGGCTGGGGTCAGCGGCTGAGGGGAGCTGGTCACTACTGGAATAGGAATAACAGCCAGTGGGGTGGGAGTGGCAAGTGGGGGTGGGGGTGCAGGTGGGGGTGCTGGGGGTGACAGAGACAGAGGCTGTGCCTCAATTCGAGGTTCCTCCACAGGTAGGGCATGGGCCAGCCTAGCCAGGCTGCTGGCCTTCTTCTGTTCCTGCTCCCGCTCCCGCTCCAAGCGAAGCCGCTCCTGCTCCTCTACGCAGAGAGAATACAAGGGGCATCTCAGCAGGGCCAAGAGTCCTGGACCTTAACTTCACCTGTCCTCTATCCATAACTCACCCTCTGAACTTTTCCCAGTCAATTTTTTAAAAATTTATTATTATTTATGTCTACAGCACCTGGTCTACCTAGGTGGTCTCCCAACCAAGTACTAACCAGGCCCAACCCTACTTAGTTTCTGAAATCTGACATCGGGCTTGCTCAGGGTGGCATGGCCATAGACCATAGACCATGGACCATGGACCATGGACCGTGGCTCCACTAGGGCACGAACCCAGGACCTTCTGCATGTAAAGCAGATGTGTTAACTGCTACTCTATGGAACCACGTCCCCAGTGAATGTTTAATGACACCTCTGCTCAGCCTGAGAGGTCACAAATACCCATCCACATCAAGCCAGGCACCTGGCTAAGCAATGAACAAATGAAACATACCCAGTTCCAGCCTTTGGTGAGCTCGCATCCTGGGGGTGAGGGGAGGAACAAGTTACAGGAACAACAGGCTAAGGGGAAGAGGGGTCTTAGGCAGAGCAGGAACTGTCAGAGAGGGTGCTGGTAAGGCCTGGCAATCTGATGGTTGAGGGGTTAAGTAGCTGATGAGCAGGAAGGGTCAGGAACAAGAGTGATAGGTGAGGTGGGCAGAAGCCACTCACAAGACCTCACAGGCCACCAAAAGAGAATGAAGGGGGCAGAGGCAGACAGATCATAGCTTCTGGGCAAGACCTTCAACAGTATTTCCCAAGTACCTCTAGAAGGCAGGCAGTACCTTCATTTCACAGATGAGCTAAATGAGATCAGAGAGGCAAAGTGATTTGTTGAAGGTCACAGAGCAAGTCATAGGTAAAATAGGCTAGACCCAGCTATGTCTCTTGACACCTGGTGGATGCCCAGTACTTACTTGCTGTGCCAACCTATGCTATACTTAGGTGTCCACACACACACACACACCTGGGTCTTAACAAGAGCACCCCACCACAGGCAGGGCAAAGACATCACCTTTAGCTCACACATAAGGAAACTAGGCCCAGGAGTCAGGACTCCTAGGCTAGGTCCCAAAACCTGTGGTTACTTCAAGGACCATACAAAACACTTAGTCCTTCTCTGCTCTGTCATGCTAAAACTCATTTTTCCTAAATCCTCCCTGTCTTTCCACCACCCCCAGCAGCATAAACTAGAAAGGTAAGAGGCAGGCAGAAAGGAAAGCTTGGCTGTTAAATAGCTATTGAACAGGGCAATGAGCTTAGGCAACCTTGCACCATCAGTCCAGCATCTCTGCTAAAAAGCCCTGCAGGAAGGGGAGAGGGCCCTTTCTGCTCCAGGGGTCCTACTAAACCCTGCCCTATTTAGGGGCCCCACCATTCTGGTTCCCTGACTACAAGGCTGGGCCAGGAGAGCAGCTGCAGCCCCCAGGCCAAGAAGCATTCTGGTCAACCAGCCTTCCCTCTTGCCCCGGATTCACCACACTGCTGACTAACCCAACTGAAAGCACTGGTCTGCAGACACGCCCCAAACACGCCACCCCACAAAGGGTGGAGCTAAGAGATGAGGTTGGCTAAGTGCCCCCCCCCAGCAGGAGGGCATCAATCCCCTACATGTATGTCTAGCTCTGAGGCCCCCAAAACCCTGAGGCCCCAGGACCCTTTGACCAATTAACAACTTGAGTGAGCCAGGACTGCTCTGAGTCCCTCCTTCCCACACAGAAGAGGCAAAGGAGGAAGTAGAAGGGGACTGCTCTGAGAGGGGAAGCACTCCGTGGTTTCCCAGCAGCCAGAACTCGAGGGCTGGACAGGTCAGCACAGGCTTCTTCCGTAACTCCCCTGCCTGGCCAGGCCAGAGCAGGTTTCTACTCCAGTGAGAGGAGGCCTTGCTCTCCCAGGCCTTTTCAGCCAACACTGACTGATGTCACAGCCCCGTAAAAAACCAGCTCTCTCTGCTCCAACTTCCCAAAGACTACACTGGGAAGAAGCCTGCTGTTCCAGCTACACAGTCCTCCTCAAGCCCAGCCTGGAATATCCCTAATCCAATTCCCTGCTCAACCTCCTTACCTGCATCTACTCCATTCCCAAGACAAGGCTCTGGAGCTCAGGGCCAAACATAGCCCCCACTTCCATTCCTTTGAGCCAGTACCCAACTTTCATTGGTCTTGGGGCAAGTGTTCCACTCTCCCATAAACGGGGACAGACAGGGCCCCAAGCTCCAAGAACAGGTGCCCTGGGAACTCAGATTGAAGGCAGACTTCATACTCCCCATACTTTAAAGCAACTCCAAAGCTCATCCAGGAAATGGCCTTCTCACCTATCCTCTCTCTTCCAGAGCCAGGCAGGTATGCCTCTCAGGTGCCAGGAAGGGCCCAGGTGAATAGCCAAACCTATCACACTTGGATCAGCATGAAAAAGCTTAACTGGTGGTGAAAAAGGGGAGGTGGCCCAGCCAGATCCAGTCCATCAAAGCTTCCTGCATCCTCCCAGCCAGCTCTGACTCAATTTTCACCCAGCATGCACTGCAGAGAGGGAAGACAGTGGGGGATGCAAGCTAGCAGTCCCTTGAGGCCTCCCTCAGAAGCGTATGGGTTTAGGCTCTTTAAAATAATGCTCTGCTGCACCCATGAGTGCACTCTCTCTCTCATGCCTACATATGTACATACACACTCTGATACCTTCCCTGAGCTCTGTCCCCCCCCCCCCCGTAAATATTTTGCATAATCCCCCTGGGGTGATCCAGGGGCCACTGTGGAGAGTATGGGCATTGAGCTCCCTTTAGCCAGCTCTCACCACTGTGGCCCAGGGGCTTGGCAGGCACAGGGTTGGGGCCTGAGGAATCTACACCTGGTGATCCCAAATATTCAGGGTCATTCTCCCTTTCTGCATGCTAACAGGTAGGAGAGAGACTCATTTGAGCTACCTCCATGAGGTGGTGCCAGGCCCTTCTGCTAGGATGGCCTTGTCCTTCCCTCTCTTAGTGTTCCGAAGTTCATTCCTTTGTGTGTGTGTGCACACACACATTCTCAGGTTCATCATGGGAGCAAACTACTGGCTCTAGGTCAGGAAAATGACCCTTGAGGTTAAACGGGGGCATGCACAAGAGGCTCCTGGTTCAGCGCTGATCAGGTATATGGGACAGTATTTCTGGTCAGCAGGTTCATGCACCAACTCCCTTTCCTTCCATTCTTCCCATCCCTGGTCAGAGGACAGACCCTCAAGAAGGAGAAAAGAATTTTGAAGATTAAACTGCTGTAGCTAGGTCTAGCCATCTGTTTTTGGTGTAGATTTGGCTTTCCAGCCTCCACCCATCCCCTAAGAACCCTGCCCCACCAACAAGAAGCTGTGACGGGATAGCTAAACTGGGTTGCAACTAAGCTCCCTGCCCCCAGTTCTCACCACCTGGAGGAGGCGGCAGAAATCTGCAACTTCTTAGGAGAGCACCATTCCCAGATTCCTTCCAAATGTTGTACACATCATCCCTGTCCTTCTGGGTTGGGTGTGGACTGACATTTTGGAAAGGGCAGGAAAGGTAACACTGGGGATCTCTCCCCTTCCCCATATGGCCAACAAGCCTGAAGGTAAAGTGAAGGTGAAGTGAGTGATTCCTTGGGACTAGGTCAGGGTCAATCCTGGAGTTCACCTCTAGCACAGCACCTGGTACACAGTAGAGACACAATAGGTAATTCTCGAATTGCATTGTTGATGGTGGTAGATGACTCAGTCTCTCCAAATATTGTGTACACACCTCCCCCCACACGAAGGACATTGTCACCACCAACACTGTCCACCGCGGGAGGCTGCTCTGAACCCCAAAGACAAGGCGGAAGTTCACATGAGCTGATGTCCCAAGCCATCAGTTCTGCAAAACTCAAGCATCTCAGTCTCATATATCTCTACTGACTTGTGACCTTGAGAAGCGGGTCGACCGGAGGAGGCCCACAATCCCGGCGCCCGCCCCCCTCCGGGGTCCGCTGCCACCACCAACTCCCCCCTGCCGCCCCGCCGCGGCGGCACACGCTACAGGCGTGCGCGTGCGCGCGAAAACACACACAACACACACACTACTACCTCCTGCATGACTCATCATTGAAGCAACAATAGGCAAAGAAAGGAAAGGAGGGCAAAGCATAATCACCACCACAACCAACCCGGCTGAAGGGTTGGGAGGGGGACGGTTGGAGTGGGCAAGAATCCCCGGACACTGCACAAGCACCGACGGATTTAGGGCTGAGGCCCTGGCAACAGAAAACGGAGGTCTTTCCCCTCCAGCTCCTATTTCTGCAGCAAGCTGAAGCTGGGGACAATCAACAAGGACGCATGGGGAGAGGGGTCATCTGAAATCTTCGTCTCCCCGCTTTTGAGAGCGCGCCAAAGACTGCCCCTTCTCAGCCTGGCTCATTCCACAATGTAACCAGGGATGATGCCAGGAGGTCCTGGTGAAAATGTTTTGGGGTAAATGGGAATGTGAGCTCTAAATGTCCTGTCTCTGTGCGATTCTGAGGGTTTCCCTCGCACAAGGATCAAAAACTGGAGGTTGGGGTGGGAACCGACAGGTGAGCTCGGCTTCTCCTTCGTAGGGTAAAGGATCACTCCAGTAGATAGATGCCTAGCGCCCAGTGCCAGAACCCAAGCCCGCGCAAGGCCCCCGGCCAGCCCCGCCCATGCCCCGCCTCTAGCCGAGAGCAAGGCAGAGAGGAGGGGCCGGGCCGCGCAGTCCCCAGCGGGAGTATCCCCAGTGCACGTGGTCGGGGGCGGGGCCCGTCCACGTCACTACCCAGTGTAACCAACGGGCTTGGAACGCAGACACACGCAACATTCCAGCCGAGAGCGGGTTTGGAACGCGCAGACACGCCACATTCCACACCGGCTAAAGTGGGGCGCAGGAAGGGGGGCCCCAGAACTGCCCCCAGCGACCTGTGGGCCGTATCTCAAACATCCAAGCAGCCTGGCTCTCACCCAAACCCCTGACGCGCGACCCAGCCCAAGCTCTGGGAGGCGGGGTCAGGCGGGGCTGGCCAGGATCATAAGACACGCGATGTCATTTCATTCTGCAAAGGCCGCCTCCGCCCCAAGCGGCGCGTAGATCTGCCGGGAGCACCCCCCCGCACACACCCCCACAGGGCCAGGAAAGACAGGGAGCTGCTCGGCTTAGAGTAATTCCTACCCCCCACTCCGTTACACACACTCCCACTCTTATGCACTCGCCCGTCCGCTCCCCTCGAGGTTCCCATCACACATCGCCTGTGCACACACGCACGCACACGCGGGTCTGCCACCCCCACGCAACACCACTGATCACCACCTCCTCAGCTCACACATCTTCAGCGCTACGGAGGGCGCCACTGGCCCACGGGAAAACAGCCCCCCCAAAACGGTGTACCAGGGGTGGCAGGCAGCTGGGGTGGCGCCCAGAGGAGCCAGGTCTCTCGCTGCATGTTAATGAACTCAGTAATTAATTTCACTGTCCACAACACTCCTCCCGAGTGGCGGCTCTTGCGCGGAGCCTTGCGCTGTCCGGCTTCGCGGGCCGCCAGGGAGGAGGTCCTGCCTGTGGTTTTGGCGTGGATTTGGGGACCGGGGTCGCTCGCCTCCCCTTCCCCTGTGCCCCTGGGGCCAAGCCCGGCCGCTCACCACGTGCTCTCTGTTGTTGCTGCGCTTGCCATTCCAGGAAGCGGGCCGCCTCCAGTAGCGTCTCTATGCTCATCGCGTCGAGAGCTGCCGGGGGCGCGCCTGGGCCGAGACTGCGGCCCGCGAGCCGGGCACAGGTCAGGCTGGCGGGCAGGCAGGAGGGAGGGGTCACCTCCGGGGGACGACAGGGCTGGACGGCGCAGCGCACTCCACAGGGAAGAACAGGAAAGCACGGGGAGAAAAATCAATGTCTCCCAAAATATTTGCGAAATATAATTTGCAAATTTTTAAAAATTTGATGCAAAAAAAAAAAAGGAGGCGGCACTGCCTCCCTTCTTCTCCTCCCTCTCTTCTTCTCTTCTAATGCCTCCCGCCCCGCGGTCCCCGGGAGTCCCGCCGACAAGAAAAGGCTTTGCAACAAGATGGCGAGGAGGCACCGACACACACAACAAGGGAAGGAGCCGCGCTGCCCCCGGCCGCCGCCCCCGCTACTACACCGGGGCCGCAGCCAAAGCCCGGACCGGAGCCCCCACCCGCAGGGCCGCGGCGTCTCACGGAAGGGGGGGCGGGGCCTCAAGCGATTTGGTCCCGCCCACCATAGACGGCGCGCGCACACGTGGCCTGGGTGGGGGTGGGAAAGCTCCAGTCCAGTTCGCGCCCTGCATTTCCGCTTTCCCGCCTTACCCCGCCCCGATCTAGCCACAGGTTGAGCTAGGGTTGCACGTTTGGGTCATTCACAACGAAATTTGTCCTGCTGCAGGGAAGAAAGGGTGGAAAATTTAAGACAGCTCAAATAAGGATATTCCGGGTCAGGAAAACAGTAGTATAGAAATTGGCGTAATCCCTAGGTCTCCGTTCCCTACCCACACGTGACCTAATTCCTGCAACTACCCGGCTGTCGCAATTCCTCCGGGATCCGCCTCTGGGCGGGGCTGACAGCAAGAGGCTGCCAGAAAACTGGCGAAGGGAGCGGAGTGGTGATCCGATTCCGCGTTTTGCCTCCCTTCCTCCCCCCGCAGTGCGTTCGCATCCTATTAGGCTACGTCACGGGGCCGCGGGCCAATGGGCGGGCAGGACAACACGGCATGGAGCAGCTCCACATGGACACCCCGCACCGCCAGCCTTCTGTTTAAAGGGCCAGTGTCTATCAGGGTCACATTCGCGGGTGCGAATGAGGACACTTTGTGAACGGAGGGTGGGACGCCGAGAGGGAAATTCTGCAGTTGTGCCGGGCCTATCTTTGACTTTTCACCCCTCTTCTTTTAAAACGAAATATTTCCTTGCCCCTAAACTCTCTGTCCACGCACGTCTGATGTGGGTGGAGATTCCACCGCGCCACCCCAGAGGATACCCTTTACTCCGGGGCCGAGGCCGGGGCCGGGGCCGAGGCCGGGGCCGGGGCCGGGGCCGGGGCCAGGGCGGCTTAGGCGAGGTGTCTACAGTTTATACCAAGGGGGCGTGGTCCAAGTCGGGAACAACAACGTGGAGAGCGGAAGCCCAGCCCTCCCCTTCGCAGGGAGAAAGAGGCCCCGGGTGCTGTGCGGGTGCGGGGCCTCTCCGCTGGCCTCCACAGCGCTCCCTGCGAGGGCGGGATCCCCGGCTGGCGATCTTTACCGCTGGTTCTTGCGGTAGTGTTTGGGGGCTCCCGGGGGTACGATCGGAAAGTTAGACCTTGAGGTCAGCTTGCCCAAATCCTCACATTCTGCGGATACTGAAACTGAGGCCCAGAGAGGAGAAAGGATTTTTCTAAGGTCACTCAATATTCCAATTGCTCCTCCTCCCTGGTAGGGGATCCACCAGGCGATTTTTTTGAAGGCAGTTATAGGACAGGAATCCCAATTAGAAAAATGTCCTGGAGGAATATCAAATTGCTTGCACAGGAAAGGGTCAGACCACTTATCATGTGATTGGGACCACCCAAATCTTTTTTCCCGGAAATCCGCTGTTATGCTTTGGTGGACACAGAAATCCCACTGATACAATCGGTAGTGACAAGCACTGGCCTGCGGAAGGCATATTTGGGGCACCATGGAGGACGTCCAGCTCTGCTGTCTCAATGCCAGTGGGCCTGGGGCCCTCGGTCCTGGCCCCAGATTCCTTTCTTTGCTAACCAGTATATTAGGAAAATGCCTTTTGGGTCAGGACCCCAGCATGGGCTTCATCATCATACAAAGCCAGAAAGCAAACCTTTTTGAGAAACAGCTCAGTGGCAGACCACCCTGCCAATTTATCTCATCCTATTCCCACTGCACCCTAAAGGGGTATGTTCTTATTTGGGGGACTAGAAGAAAGCTAGATGCATTGAAAGCTGGTACGGGTAGATGCATGCTCCTTTCCTTACCCTTGAGGGTACAGTGCATTTTAGGGAAAATCTGTACAGATTTTGGAAATTAAGAACCTAGTGAACAAGAGGAAGGGAGTGGTTTGCCAGCACCAGTCTTCAGAGGGCTCTGACCTTTGCACATTTAATGCCCTGGCATCGGGAGCTGAGCATGGAGAGGTCATTACATAAATGCCTGGGTGCCAGTGCTTATGATAAAGCTGGAAAGCAGCGGGGGATTAGAGCACAACAGCCCAGTTCTCCGTGGGATGGATGAATGCCCCTTTTCCTGTGAGGGCTAGATCTGTGCTGGTCCTGACACTGCTTCCTTTAAGGTGTCTACCATCTGCTACCTGTGTGGTTGGGCATGGCCCATTGCACAACCAAAGAAAATGGGAAGTTTAAAGGCAGTATATAGGTGGGTGTGGCAGGGGATAAAGGCAATCATATATCAGAGGCCTGAAATGTTGACCAAGCTCTCATTTTGTTTGAGTCAGCACTGTACCATTGTGTCCAATGGCCCAGCCTACTCTGAGAGCTACATCCAGCCATACCCTACTTTCAAGTAGTCATAACACTCATACAGATTTTTAAGTCTCTTCTGGAGGCTGAAGTACCATTTTTCTGACTCTTCTCAGGGACCAGCTCTATCACATTAAGAAGGCACCACTCTGAAAAGCAATATTCTCAAGATACCTTTTCCTTCAGAAGTAGGGAAGCAGGAGATAAAATAGGGGTGAACACAGATTCAAATGCCAGTTTCTCCCTTGCCCCCAATACCCCATCTGCTCCAGAGCTTAGTGGAGATGCTTGCTATTTAAAACAAACAGCCTTACTGGCTTCACATGATCATCTGTTTATTTGGGTCATGTGGGGACAGCAGCCAGGGGATGTTAGGCAAACGGGTTTAGAAAGGTGGCTTTTTCTAGGCTGTTGTTGCCTACAGAAGACTGAAAATGGTCGAACAGAATTTTTTGTCACCAGGATTTTCCAATTGGGAAATGGACAGTGGGGAATGGACGGAGATATCTCTGTGAAGCAGATGAGTGGGGAATAAAAGAGGAGAGGAATGAATGGAAGGGATGCTTTACATTTTAGTCCCAGTTTCCTGTTCCAAGTTGTTTTCAAGTTTATGGCTTCTACCTTTGGAGCAGGAGGAGACCTGGGCCACCCATCATTGTGTGCTTTCTCATGAGATTTCTTTCAGTCTTCCTCAAGTTTTGTGAAAGTTTTGTGGAACCCAATGCCTAGTTCAAATCTCTCAATTTTTTAAAATGCTGACCTAGAGGCATGCCTTAATGAGACTGTCTTCCACCCCCCTACTGTTCACCCCCAACAAAGTTTAACATATATACACAACTATAAGAGCTTTGAAATCAGTTCCTTAACTCCTACAAAGCATAAGTAATGAGACAGGAGAAAGGTGTGAAGCCAAAAGTACAGGTCTCCACAGTAGATCCCAGAAGATGTCCTAACCCTTCAGGTTTGACTTCTTAAATTTTGCAAGTGGTTTTAGGAAACTCTTCACCTATCATAATTTAAAAAAGATGAGAGGGAGAAAGTCAGCTGGAAGGTGAAGAAGGAATAGAAGACTAGTACATCCAGAGACACAGCAGTCGACATTCATTTAACAAATATTTACTGTGTGCCTAACATGTGCCATGCACTGGGCTAGGTATCCTTGTAGCCAAGGCCAGGTGACCTTTGGTAAGTTAGACTGGGGTAAAAGGTCATAGAGCAGAACTCAACTCCATATAATACCTGGAAAAGGTTAGCTTTGCTTTCTACCACCATACGGATGTAGCACAAGAAATCATATGACTACACAAAGACCCAAAAAAACATTGAGGTACTCATCATTTTAGAAGGTTAGGTTCCCAGATAATCATACTTTTTTCTAAAGAGGTATAAGAAAAAAGAGGATTTAAGGCTGTGTTAACTAAATGAACCTGATTCCTGACAAATCCACTCTGAATGATGAGCAAGATTTTGAATTACTGTGATAGAGGTATATCCTATAGGGTACTCATTCAATCGTCTGTGAAGTGGGCTCTTCAGAGCTGGAAGTTTCCACCGAAGTCTTCACCTACCTTCCTCCACGCCCTGTGAGTTATCAAATGACTTCTGAAACTACACAACAGGTACAATCAAGTTCCACCTTCCCATTCATGTATTTTCCCTCTTCATAGCCTCACATTATGTCACAGCTGGAAGAGTTGAGATCACTTAGTCCAGCCTCCCAAGAGATGTCTTATCCAAGGTCACAAAGCTTAGTGTCAGCTGGGATAAGTGGCCTGGTTCTCCTTTCTGTGAAACAGCTCAGCTGAGGAAGTGAGTCCAGAGTCCTTGAAGACCTCACAAAAATGGGTGATGATAGGGAAATAACTTCCCCTTTCCTGGCTACAGGAGTACTCGTTAGCTTTTGCTTAGTGGTACTTAATAACCAAGTTTAGCAGATGAGTGAGAAAGCAAAGAAAGAGAATCAGACTTAGAATCCAGGGACTCAGCCAACCTCAGAGGACACTGTACTGCCTCAGGCCACTCTGAGAAATTAAGAGCTTCTAACTGGGCCTGGGTAAAGAGTTATTCCTCAGGGGAGCTCACGTCTGGCCTAAAAAGGTGACTGGGGAAAGGGGCAGATTTTTATCCAGGCAACCGCCCTGGGTGTGGACACTGAGTAATAAGGAAAGAAATGCAGTTCAAAAGCAAAAAGGGAGGAGCCACACACTCTGAGCTTTTCTGAGAAATCGAAGAGGCTAGCCACACTATGTAACTAGAGAGACAGGGGCTGTGGATGACTTAGGAAAGAGGAAACTGATCAAAGTGGAAAGGCACAAAAAAGAAGAGGACTTCAGTTAATATTCTGAAGAAAAAAAGAGATGGCTTTAGAGTAAATTAATTCAGGTCATGGGAGCGAGACTGGGCAAAGTTAGTAGACAGAAGTGAGGTCTTGTGAGTCAAGAGCCAACTGGATCAGTGGAGGTGGGAGGATGTTGATGATAGGAAAAGTCCCTCCCAGGGCCAAGAGGCTGGAATGCAATCAGTGCCCCACAAAAAGAACTAAGGTCTACTGTCCTAGTAATCCAAGCTCATAGGTAAAAGCAAGGCTGCAGGAATAAGTCTTTAAAACCCAAGAGATCAGCTACTCTCTCGCTATAACAGAAGACTATGTAAGGCCAGAGCAGTGAACTGTCACTGGATGGGCTGTCCAGATTCAAATCTCAGCTCCATGACTACAACTAGGTTTTTTTTGTTTTGTTTTGTTTTGTTTTTTACCAAGGCCCAGGTCCCATTGGGAGAGTCTATACTGGGCAGTTCTGGAGATACTCCAGCATACTCCAGAAGCCACATACCAGCCTGTACCTCTCCTCCTACTTCCAGGCTGGGGTCTGGGATAGCATATAACACTGTCCCCCAACCTCCAGGCTGCTCAAGTCCCTGTTTCCATCACAGACACCTCAGATAGCAGTGCTAGAGCTTACCAGATATCTCTCTGATGAGTTATTCTGTGATAACACTGAACCATTCATTAAATACAATTATAACCTTAAACTCACATCATATACCAACATAAATTCAAGTGTTAAATGTAAACAATAGCAAAAAGAGCCATAATAAAATATAGGCAAACATTTTTCTGCTCTAAGGGTCGTAAAGGAGGTTCCTACCTATAAAGGCAAAGAAGATAGAAATGTGAATGATTTGATTACATAAACCTTCTAAAAGCTCTTTAACTGTAAAAACAAAACAAAATCACCATAAATAAAAGGAAAAGGTAAATGAAAAAAGGGAGGAAAATATTGGCAAGATGTGCCCTTGCAATTCAATAACAAAAGAACATTTAAACAGAAAAACAGACATAGGACAATTTAAAATTTATAAAACATTATATGAAATAACATATACAATATAAATATGTACAAAATATATGAAAATGTTCGATCTTGCCACTACCATAATAAAATTAAAACAACAAAAATATTCTCACCTATCAATTAATAAAGAGTTTCTTAAAAAATAGCCTTCTCATGCTATAGAAGGTGTGGAAAAACAGGCACTTGTAAAATATAAACTAGCACAAACTTTTTAGAGAGAAAATTGCAATATATATAAAGAAACTTTAAAAGAATCAAATCCTCTGCTTCAGTTATTCTTATATAAATTTATGCTAAAGCAGTAAGAAAAGATTTTCACTAAAGAATTACCTAAAATAGTGAAAACCAAGAAACCTAAATTTCCAATAAGAATAATTGGTTTAGTGAAGTTAACACTCACAATATGGCATGTGAAGAAGACAGAGTTGTTTATAAACCAAAGTATTAGCAGTGGTTATCTTTGGGCAATGTGATTACTGGTAATTTTTATTTTCACAAGTTTTCTAACACACAAGATTAATTTTATAATTAGAAAAGGTTATCATATGTTACAAAATGGAAAATTTATATTATAAAACAGTAATATATAGCATGGTTCCACATTTGCTGTTTAAAAATACATACACATATAAAAATAAGACAAAGTATAAAATAACTCAATTTGAATAGTGGAACTGTAAATTTTTAATCATTATTTTCTAAATTTCTTGTAATTAAAATGTATTGCTTTTGTAACATAAAATTATGTTAAAGGAGAGAAAGAAGTTCCCCTGTGCTTTATCAGGAAAGGCCTCATAAATCTTGACCTCAACTATCTCAACCTGTTGCTGTGGATCTTCTTCCCATTCTAGTCTTCTGAAAGCTTTCCCATTTTACCCCTGAAAGAAGGTTTCATCACTGGCACCCTTCTGCCCCTCCCAAACCTATCTAAATCTGCTCTGGTGCTTAGCTCTGAAGTTCCCCCAAAATGGTTCAGGTTACCCTTACAATCCAGGTAAGAGATGAGAATAGCACTGAAGCTGTGGCACTAGGGATAGAGAAGTTGGGCTGAATTTGGGAGCAATTTCTAAAGTGGAAGATTTTAATCCCTGGTGGTAAAGGAGAGGGAGGAGCAGATTTCTAATCTGGACAGCTGAGTAGTGATCAAGAAGCAAGTATAGACAATACATTGAGTTTGACACAGCCATGGTCCCAGGGGAGATGTCCAATAGGTGATTAGGTACATGATGTGGAAAGTTCAGGAAAGGTCTAGATTTGGGCATGATGAATATATTGGTGAGTAGCTGAAGTCATGGGAGTGGATGCGGTCAGCCATAGTGGAAAAAAGAGCAAAGAAGGCCCATCGTCAGAATCTTTTGGATTTCTCCCTTTAGGAGGAGATGAGAACTCTAAGAAGGGTGGGCAGAAATTAGACTTTAGTTGCTAAAGTAAGATTTAGGAAAATGGAAACCCTATTTAGACAGATCTACCACCTGACAGTAGAAGAGGTCACAAACTGATGGTCTACCAGGTTTTATACAATACTGATTTAGTTGTCAAGATTACAACTATGTAAATTTCTTACAAATCTGGATTTCTGGCTTCCTTCAAAAAAATCAAAAGACCCAACAACACTGAGCACTTAATTTTGCATGGCAGTAACCATAGGAATTGAATAAAGGCTACTTCCTTTTAGAGCATGAGTTCCATCCCTTCTTGCCTGGCCTCTGGTGTAGAAGAGGAAATCCTATACTTCCCTTTGTGAATGAAAAAGTCTTAAGTGTTCATCTAGAGGTTGCTGAAATACAGGCAAGAGTTTGGTCCATAATGCCCACATCCAGGGACAACAAATCTGAATTAAGGATCCTGTCAGATCATCCTGGGAATATCATTTTTCTAGCCAATCTATGGGAGCAGGCCTTGCCCCTCGCCCACTGTCCCAGGCTCAACAGCGCTCTCCAGACAGCCTTCTCTTTTGGACAGCAATGGCAGCACATTTCCCTAGGGGCTGACTGGCTGCTGAAGCCAGCCAAGTCCCCCAGCTGAGAATTTCCTGGCTCTGGTTTCTTGGACCTCACTCCCTCAATGGGTCCCCCAGATGGCAGGCAGCCTTTTTTCTCCAGATTTTGAGTCCATTCACCCTACCTGGGGAAGATGACTTGCTGTTTTTCTGACAATTGCTACCTTCTCTGGCAAGATTAAAAAGCACAAGATTAAAAAGAACAACAGTTTTGTGTTCTGCATGTGAAACAGTTAGTGCTCTTAAAATATAAAAAAATCCTTCCATTATTATACAATTAGGTATTGTCTAAGAATCATTACCTAATTATCAGTTATTTTGCATTGATTCTGATCCACTTTTTATTTTTTGGTTTCACTAACTACTTAACTATCTGCACTAAGGCCAAATACAAAATTCTATGAAGATTTGGTATGAAGAACGAATGAACTAATTATAAGCAATTTCATCTATTAAATCTTTTTCATTGATTATAGGCTAGAAAATATTACCTTAAAGTGCTAACTTGTGAAGCTGGGTAAGAGATGCTTTTTCTATCTTTCCTGTGTTATAAAATTGAGGTCTCCTTCTCCAGAGGTGGGTCAAATAAACCTGGAAGTCTATTTTCATCCTAAGTGTAGCACTTGTTCCAAATCTTGAGATTTGGTACAAGACCCCAGTCCTGGATCTCTAGACCTGAGTTCAAATTGCGTTTCTGTGGCTTAATTGAATAATCTCAGGGCAAGTCATTTTAAGTGCTCTGAACGCCCATTTCTTTAAGCTGTCACACAAGGACAACACATCACTTTGCAGAGTTACTAAATTAGACAATTTATATAGAAGATGGTAATACTGGTTCCCTGTTCATCTCCTTAGTACCTAGAAGCTTGGTTTTAGCTCTTGGTCAAAAGTAGTAGTCTGTACCGACAATTAAATACTTGAGGTCTTGGCCTTTTCACTTGAATTTATTGGTAGATTTTCTGATTAGAAATTGAAAAGTCCAAGAATAAGAAGAGATGAACAAGTTGAGAAGCTTACTCTGTGTTAATGTACTCTTTCAGGTGTTTTAGTACTTCTGTCACTTAACTGCTGCTACAATTCCACGAAGCAAGAATTCCTCATCTTTTGTATGAGAAAGCTACGGTTTAGTGAAATTGACCTATCTCGTAAGTGGAACTGGAACATAAATCCAGGTCTGATGATTGTGAAGTCTGTGTTCTTTTCTGTTTTCCATTTCTTTAGGGTGGTTGGAAAAGCATCTGAGATTTAAAAATCCTTTGACTTTTTTTTTTCTTTGCCCTCTTAAGTACATAATATACAAGCCAATACCGACAAGATCACTTGCACTTCCTGGTCCATTCCTTATCTCAGTTCCCTGGCTCATAATAAGCAGCAGTGATCCTCCACTTCCCTGAGGAGAGCCCGAAGTCCCTGATGTTTCTGCTTGGGCTGAGATAGGACAATAGACTATACCTCAAAGGGTATTCAGAAGTGGCAAGGCCTTCACTCAGTCCCCAAGAGTAAAAGCACAGCCTCCCAAAGGCAGCATTAGCTGTTCCAACCAGCAATTAAAATAATAAACTGCTGTTTTAGTCATTGGGTGAGTCACAGCAGAGTATTTGAATGTCTTTACAGAACAGAATGAGAACTCTCTGGTATGTATGTGAGCCCCATGTAGGGCTTTCTATTGCTGTCTTAGCATGAGCACCGAGAAACTTGTACTTGGGAGCATTAGAAAGGTTCAAGACCATCAATGCCCTACTACAGGAGGCAGAAGCCAATTTATTCTACTAGTAAGCCTCTTCTGGGATGTACTGGGGTTACAGCCCATTCAGCAAACCTAATCTTCCAAGTTTCAACTTTCCTAATAAAAAGGGTCCTTTTCCTAGAGGAACCTCCTGGATGGCTATAAAACTGTTGTACCTTTGAGACTTCCTACTCCCAGAGGGCTCCTTAGTTTTCCAAATTGGACCTTCTTATGTGCAAATCTGTTAGGTGGACCACTTCTCAGGACCACTTCTGATCCTGTGCCATAAAAATAAAGGTAGATGGAACTTCTCCTTGAGCCTACACAGACCCCAGGGTTAGTACTATACATGTTCTACACAGACACACCTTTTGTGGGAAAGAAAGCCGTATGTAATGTATATAACACAGAACCAACCGTGCCAACTTCTGATGTAAACACCACATCATATGCATGCTAATCAGCCAGCCAGATAAACCCAAAAAAGAATTAAAAGAACATTGAAAACAATTTTTTTCTTAGAGCTCTCTAAGTTATTCTTCCTAGAACATAAGGCTTTTTAAAAGTTACTGTTTAAGATTACAAGACATCCTCCTCCAGTACCCTAATTAACTAGATACCAATAAAAAGTTGATCCACAGAACTGACCCAAACTGAACATATTTCAGAGTAAAAAGATAGATGGAAATAAAAGAAAAAATAGTCAACTGGGATCATAAAGAAACATTAAAAGGTTGAAAGATTATGCCTAGATAAAAAGACCATGGGAGAGTGGATTTTTTTCTTCTTCTTACTTTTATTTTTCAAATTTTATTTATGTAAAAATGTACTTATTTACATAAAAATATTTATCTGGGTAGCAACCAGAAATTTCAAGAAAATACCAAGGGCACAATTTTATCTATTCCCCAGTGCAGTTAAGGCGCTCGATAAAAGGGCCAAAGGTGCCCCCGTGTGGCTACAGAGGAAAATGCTGTGGTTTAAGTAAGATGGGAGGGGCTACTGCCTTCATTTAAGAGGCCTTGGGTTTTCCGCACCTTGCAGTTTTATTAAATGTCAGAGCTTAGAAGTTGGTGTGCTCACGTGGTAAGCTTTGATTTCTATCAAGATAAGATGTTTCATGGTTTAAAAAATATGTAATAAAGTTTTAAGTAATCAACACGAACCCTTAAGATTAACTGAAACTCTATTGTGGAGATGGCCAGCCCTGCTACGATATGCAGCAATGCTCTGGTTTAAGTAAATAGTCAGGCAAGGATGTGGGGTGAGGGAACCTAACTGTTAGAAGCAAAGCAGATTCCAGAGAACAAAAGCAGCTTTAGTTCCCCTTGGAAAACAAGTTCAGCTTCTGTTTCCATTTTAGTTATCAGGAAATCAGAAGCCAATGCCAGGGACCAGAATAGAATTTAAGATAATACCACAAAGATTTAATTCCATACTAATCTAGCAACATGAACTTGACCTCCAGACATTTAAAGCAAGCAACATTCAACATTATGATACATGGGTCAATAACCTATTTCTTTAAAAAAAAAAAAATTCCTTTTCCCCTATACCAGAGGTATGTACTATCACACATGACATAATTATAAAGTATATGCATAAGAATTTTTGGATGTCTTTTAAAAATGTTTTCAGTGTTCTTTCATTAGTTAGCAATAAACTACTCTTCTCAGAGAAGGAAATGAAGACATCCAAAGAAGGCACTCCCAGCTCTATAGTGGAAGCTTCACTTGTCACATACTTTTCAAACCCTAAGAGCATTAACTTAAAACACCTTTTATAAAATCTCCTCCATGACACCAAGCCTTAAAGCTGGGGCATTTGAAACATATAGAGACACATCTTTTGTGCCTCCAGTTACACAGCATATGCTGTGGGAATTTCTCTACTAGACTTAAACAAAGGCTAATACTGTGCCTAAAATACCTTTTGGACAAGGAGTGTAAATAAATACACTGCTGTTACAACGTGGAAAATAGTTATGTTAAATTTTTTAAAAAGCATAATATAAAACTGAATATACAGCATGAGTAAACCACTCAATCACAAACCCTGATCTACAGATAGACAAGAAGAAAATACTAAATTACCAGTAGTGGTTGTATTCCAGAAGGTTGAGACTAGGGGTGATTTTGTTGTTGTTTTCTAATTTCACTTTTCCAAATCTTTATTGAGTACTTGCTACTCTTTTCTAATGAAACACACAAGCAAACAATAAATACTTATTGACCACTTATCAAATGAATAGTTGCCACCTAACTCAATTATCCTAAAATTCTATCAAGAAAGAAACTATGTTTGGGTCTGAAACATGATTGAAACATGTTATCCGAAGTAAGTACAGCAGGACAGTGTGAGTGGGTACAGAAGAAAAAACTGGACGAGAGGAATCCAAGGCTATGGGTTGAATCCTGGCTCTGTGTGACCCTAGGCATTGGTTTCCTCATCCAGTCAAATGAGAGGATGGACTAGAATAGTAGTTCCTAATCCTCAATTGATTACTGGCCCTTCTAAGTCAGGGATCGTTTTCTCCAAGAAAAACAAAACAAAACAAAACAAAACAAAACACATATGTTCCCAGAGCTTTTGAAAACAACCCAGAAGGTTTATGGATTCTCTAGCGGTTCACTGACCAGGTTGAAAACACTGATTGGTTAATATGTTATCTTCTGCAGCTCTGTCTCCATTGCCACAGGGAGGTATAATACAGTCCTATTTTTGTTTCCTTTATCTTTGCTGAAGGCCTGATCTAGCTGCTGCCAAAATATGCCAAGGTCATCAGTATTCTACCCTAAGCAATAGTTACCTTTCAAAAGTGTGGCTAATTACTCAGCCTGTTTTCTTTGCAAATATCAAGTGCTGGTATCATACTAAAATATTTCAGTCTAAATAGAACCCTAGGCTGCTGGTATATAATCAGGCTGTGAAAGTCAAGCACAGCAGAGGATAACTGAAATACCAAAAAAGACTCCTTTTCTAGAGGCATTCCTGCTGAGCCCCAACATTCCAATTAGAAACATGTTTTAAAAACATGATTATCCTGGCCTTAAGAATTCTCCTAAGCTAACAGGTAAATAAGCACAGAGAGGATTACAAAAGAAACCCAAAAAAGCAATCTTGCTCCATTTCTTATTTCTATCATCATTTACTCATTGAAAGCCAAGATAATATTTTCCCCAATCCCAGGATTTAAACAGGATCTACAGTTTTCAATTCTGACCCTTATATTAAAAACAAAACAAAGCTCCACTTCACCAGTTTTACTGGTGTTGGACACCAGTAAAAGTGCTACAACACAGTACTTTTAACAGGCTGGAGGCAGGGGTATGGCTTCATTCTGTTGTGTCTCAGTCATATCCGGGAGTTTTGCTTACCTAACTGTTTCTGAAATAAGCAACATCAAAACAGACCTGAGTCAGAAATGTGATGTTTCCAGGCGCTCCCCACATCAGCCCTTCTGGCATCACTGAACTTTCTCTCTTTGACTTTCCCACCACCTATCATCAGGCCAGATCTTTTCTCAAGACTGTTAAAGGGGTAATCAATCATATGAACCCAGAGAAAGTCTTTGTCTTCAAGATGATTCTAGACGAGGGTACACAGTATATGTGCCCTGGTGTAGTGTCTCCATTTGGGGGCTGAGAAAGTCACCTTTCCTCAAGAAGCAACTGTGAGTGACAAAAAGCATGATGCTATGTATACTTCTGACCCAAATCAGATTCCAAAAATAATCCTTTTGGCCTCAGAGAAGCAGTCTAAAGCTAAGGTGATCACTTTCTAAGTCAAGTTTAAAAGCTTTGACTTTTCTGATGGCTATTTGTTGATGCTCATAACAATTCTTCCTCCTGAACTACCATACTACAATACCCTGTAACTTAATAGGGGAGAGTTGTTTAAAAGTGGATTGTTTGTTTTTAAAGTTATTCTTAATAATGCTACCAATAAGCCCATGGTGAAATTCCTCTTGCCACTCCACAGACCACTCCACAGCAAGCTACTTTATAGAACTTTCTCAACTGTGCAAGAAGTTTGGAGTTAACTAGCAACAAGCCTGAAAATTTGGTTCCGTATATAGGTACAAAGCTGGTTCATCAAATCCCTGTTCTGGCCCTCAACCCAGTGCATTTCAACTAAGGCATCATCTACCTCCTTCTTAATGTTTATCAAACACTTGAACAGGTAATGTCCAGTCACTCCTTGGAGATGGTCCCCTTTTTCAGACACTGGGTTGCTGAACTGCTCAGAAGCCTCTCGGTCCTGGGCTCCATTGCTAGAGCTTTTGCAACTTTCAAAAACCTCCATCTCTCCCTTTTCCTCACTCCTTTCATCCTCTATGGTTTCTGGGTTTTCTTCCTGGGAAAGCGAATCCTGGTTTGGGCCATGGCTCTCCACAGTGGCAGACTCGCCTTCCTGTAGAGCAGGCCTACACAGGGCCAAATCTGGGCTACTGCCACATTCTTTGATAGTGAACTTTTTCTCTTCCAAGGCTTGAATGACATCCTCAGGAGCTCGGGGAACTTCTCTCAACTGTCTCACTCGTTCTCTTTTCTTTCTTCTTAAGTGAATCCAGGAGTTTTCTATGGCTGTTAGAAAAAGGCTAACTTCTTCCTTTCCACAGGGAACTCGTTTATGCTGGACCTATTTGAAGAAAAATCAGAATTTTATAGGAAATCACTCTTTCACTTACAAAACTCCTTTGAAAAAGGACAAGAAAATTTTAAAAAGATTATTTAAAGTACTTCTTCAATGTGCTTAACCAGGTACCTTCAGATCAGTGAGAATTTTTTCAATCCATGTCGTCACAACTACTATGCCTTCCACTGTCTCAGAGCCCAAAGGCAATGCTTTAAGTGTTAATTCTTTCATCACAGACTCCAACACTACAAATGTAATGGGTTTCCTTGGCTTCTCTAATTTTCGTTTACTTGGTGGTGACTGAAAGAAAAACAAAGCATGGGAGAGGGAAAAGTTATTCAAATAATTAAACTGCATACATTATAATGAACTCTAAGGGAAATTTCCATGACTTCTGCTATCAATTAACTGCACAGCACTAAAAACACAAAGACCTTTCTTTGCATGTTTATTTTTATTAAAACAACCATGAAAAATAGGTTTGCCATCTTCCAATTGTACAAAAGGAAAAATTAAGATACAGAGAGGCTATATAACCAGCTCAAGGTCACACAGCTAGTAACTATAAAGTTAGGACTTGAATACAAAACCCAGGTTTTTTCTGCCATATCATGCTTCGGTGTTCTGGCTGTAGTATGCAACTCCTCCTTAATTAACCTGTTGTGCACCAAACAGGCTTGTTTAATTATTTCCTTCACAGCATCTCAAAGACTCTAGGGGCAATATGTTCTTTTCTATAAAGAACTGCATAGCTTAAAATCATCAACTTGCAGTCTGAGTTTATACTTGCCAAGGCTTGAAAGAAAGCAGCTGGTGAGCCACAGCTTGTGAGATCACATGATAGGAATGACTAGGGCACTAGGGTAACATGGGCAGAAGAGAAGGACTGCTGAATCTTGCTTGTGAGAGCCAAGCTAGTGCCTACCTAAGCACTGCCTCTCAGCTGGGGAGAGGGAACACCAGTATCAATGAGAATACTGTATCTGAAAGCTGGTTCCATATAATTCAAGACTATCTTTATTTTTATTTCAGGCTTAGAAAGTGGGTATATTCTACCCACTAGAGGGACTCAAGTTCCATTTTAAAAACCAAATGACACTGCTTATTTAAAATTTCTTTAAAAACTTACTAAATTTTTTAATGACTCTTAGCTAAGATCAGATATATTATGGGCACTTTATTTTAAGAGACAGACTTGCACTTGTTGACAAAATTTATTAAAACTTTTTAAAAAGTAAGATAATTCTAAGGTCAGGGTCAAAATGAGCAAGTAAAAATTATAAGGAGAAAAGAAAGCTCAAAAAGAGAAATACTTAGTTAGCTTTGAAGATCTTTTCCTACAAAAAGAAGTCCCTGATATTTATGCTTCTGTCAACTCCGATTCTACCTGAAAACAGTGATGGAGCATGTGCACAGACACACAGTATGGTCCAATTACTGGGTGAGGCCTTATAAGAACTAAACAGCAACCCCACATCCCATACATATATGACAAAACAGCCAGTTTATCCTATGCTAGAAAACTTTTAGATGATATTTCTAAGAAACAATCTACATTTTCTCTTTATAATAGATATGAACTAATAAAAAATAAAAATTAAAGAACATTAGAAAACAAGCTTAGATGAAAAGGACCAAAAAAAAAAAAAAAAGCATGTGTGCATGAATAAGAACCTGCTCTTGAGAAATGAATAGTAGACTCAAAGTTCTGATTCTGAAATTGTTGAATTAAGGTTTCAGACAAGATGAGACAAATTCGAATTGACATTAAGATAGTAGTATTGCTATTTACTCAATCACTCAGCATAAGAAACATAATTTCTACAATCTACTGAGAGCCTAACACTTTGCAATAAGAAGATTAAAATATAATTATTAAGCTGGGGAGAAAGAAAGAGGGTGGTGGTGTGTAGGAGAAAGAAAGATGGCGGCATAAGAATTGGATTCTCCATTCTACTTCCCAACATCCAAGGCTGTTACCATGGAGAGGTCACTGTTAACAGGGCAATCCCTGACAGCTCTCCCAGTACTTCAAAGGTCATCTACAAATATGGTAGAAGGACAGTGCCTCATATCTCTTTTGACAGAGGTGTTAATCATCTGTGCTCACAAATTCCAACCAGCAAAATGAAGATATTGCTGTGTTTCTCATTTGTCTTGGTAGAGTCAGCATGCAATACTCTTTATTCAAAAGTAAGAACAGATCTTTCATCATTTATAGAACTTAAAGGAGAGAAATGTATCCTCACCAAACCTAACAAGAGTTCTATCAAGGATCCACTGTCCAAATTCTGAAGGAGTCAGAAACAACAAAATACACAATTTATTGCCCTGATCCAGGACTAAAACGAAAACTTGTTTGTCTCATATATGGCTCTTTTACCTTGCATCCTGGGCCCAGTTTTCCATGTACAATAATTGACAAATCTGGATACTTACATACACATAAATATTCTCAAAATTGTTTGTTTTACTCTAATATAGAAACTAGACACTCAAGAGACAGATAATGCATACTCTAAAAATTCTCAAGCAAAGTTTTTAAATGATTAAAGATTAACATAAGCCTGGCTTATAGTAATCATTCCTCTCTCCCTCATATTTGTACTGAAAGTTCTTAGTATGCAGAGTCAGATAAAATACAGAAGCAGGTCTTAAGAAATTAATCGTTAAATTCAACTCCACAGGTCCCTAGTAGTAGGTAATTTTATCCCCTGCCACAATGCTAGTAAATAGAAGCTCTGCTTTTCCCCAAATGAGATGATACAAATATGCTTGTAATCTCATACCACAAATGTTTTAAATGAAGAGTGCTACACTCAAATTGTCATAATATAGTTTAGCAGGCAAGACAACATACATAATTCATCATTTTAAAGTATAATGAAAAAAATCAGGTCCTTTATAATGGTTAATTCAGTTTAATGCAAAGAACTGCAAGGTAAATTTACAACTTTTGAATTAGAAGATGCACCATTGTTACCTGAGATTACAATTCAAAAGAAATTTAGAGGGGAGCTATAAATCCCATAAGGGATATGCATTTTGTATCTTTGGAACTGCAAGGCTTCGATGAATAATAATCAATAGGAAGGAACTTCAAGTGTTATATTTTGTTGCACTGCTAAACATACATTAGATTGAACCCACACATATGACAAAAATAGTTCTTAAATTTTAAAATATGCTTTACCTACAAGGCTGTCTATAACTTTCTTAAATTCTCACTCTTTAATTTTAAGACCTCAGTTGTGCAATCAGTCAAGAAACTTTCAAATTAAGTGGAACCTGACACAAATCTGTGTAGCAACTCCCATCCTGCCAAAGCTCTGATGTTAACTACAGCTAAGGCAAAAACTCCCAATGAAGCCATGAACTGCATGAAATCATTAAGTTCTCCCTAGTAACTTCAGGAAAAGAAGAGAGTCATTCACTAGAGAACTGAGCATGAAGCCACAGATTCCTTGCTTTGGCAAAGCAGCATCTAGAATGGTCTTGATGGGGAAAGAGTGCTCTTGGCCACTGCACTGAGATCTTCCCTGCTCTACCATAGTCTGAATGGCTACTATCCCAGGTCCTCCAGGAATAAGCAGAATGCTTGGAGGCTGTTATTTAGCATAAGCTATCATCATCCAGAGAAAGAGCCAAGGGGCCAACACTGACACCTGGATGGAATACAGACAGGAGGTGAGCTGGGAAAGACTACAGACTATCTCACTATCTGCGCCTTATTCAAATACGTATAACATCTGCTGCCATGAAGTGAACTAAATATTTTGTTGTTTAAGGGTGTAGCTTTCTTATTAACAGTCCAGTGTGCATTTCTACTATTATTTTAATCTGACAGGTTACTACTGTGTAAAAGGTCCTGATCATCCCCAGGATATAGGTAAAAACTGTAAAATGTAAAAAAGCAAGGGGAAGAAAAGTACATGTAGAATGCTATCTATCTAAAAAGGGGGTAGGGGGAATGATGTCAAAAACATGGCGAAGTGAGATACGTCCCCAGATCTCTCCCCTTGAAACGGCAATAAGCTGAAAATCTAAAACTCAACGAAAGACACCCAATCTGCACTCTATCACATCTAAGTGTGGGATCTGCACATAAGAGCTATCACAGGTCAGAACTCCGGGTGTTAGGCAGTGGACTTGGAGAAATAAAGAATCTGCCTCTCGCAGATGGAGCTCCCTACAGGAGGAGAGAAAGGGGAGAAAGTGAGGTGAGTTTCCTGAACAGCCCTGCCTGGGAGAGCTGTGAGTTCCATGTAACTGACGGCAGAGAAACAGCAGTTGATTTTTACCAGCCACCGTTGCAAAACTGAGACTGAACCGCAGCCCCCAACTCCCAACCCAGAGGGCCCTTCCCCCCGTATCCTCCAAGACCGAACACAGCGGAACCCCAAGGGAATCTGAGCAAATGCTAAGGAAACTGTCGCTAAAACTGACAGGGACTGAGACTGAGAGTAGCAAGTGTGATTAAAGAGCTGTAAGGGGAAAAAAAGGCATTATTAACATTTTACATAAAGCAGGGATCCAGGAAGGTTAGATGCCACCTTCTGGAAACCAAAAGAAAAAAGCCTTCTTTGCAACAGCCTAGAGAGACCTTTATATAATAAATCTTTCTGGGGAAAAAAGCAGAATACACTTCCATTAATGCCCAGGAGGATAAATAGTCCATTAAACACCATGAACAGCCAAGATAACAAAGCATCTCAGAAAGAAAGAGAAAGTTTCCAGAAAATAAGCTTAAAGACATAGAAATATGCAACTTAAATGACAAATAATTCAGAATAGTACTTCTGAAAAAACTCAGTGAGATCCAAAACAAATCATATCAACAATTTCAGGAATTAAAAAACCAACTAGATGAGCAGAATGAGTTCTTTAGCAAGGAGATTGAAACCCTCAAAAAAAAACCAGAATAGAACTTCTGGAGATGAAGAACACACTGCAAGAGCTGAAAAATGAAATAGCAAGCTTGGGAGATAGTTGACCAAATAGAGGAAAAGATCAGTGATATTGAAGTCAGAAATCTAGATATAAATCAGAAGGAAAAGAGAAACCAAAGAATGAAAAACAATGAAAGAGAAATACAAGAACTAGCTGATACCATCAGGAGAGAAAACACAAGAATAATGGGCATTCTCAAAGGGGAGGAAAAGGAGCAGGGATTACAAAGCATTTTCAGACAAATAGTTGATGAGAATTTCCCAAATCTAAGGCATTACCTGGAGCTTGGAATTCAAGAAATCAATAG
Source organism: Macroglossus sobrinus (assembly GCA_004027375.1). Classification (NCBI taxonomy): domain Eukaryota; kingdom Metazoa; phylum Chordata; class Mammalia; order Chiroptera; family Pteropodidae; genus Macroglossus; species Macroglossus sobrinus. The sequence goes on along the minus strand of PVKZ01000979.1, from coordinate 39,970 downwards.
AACACCCAATTATCTCAACCCCAAAAGGTCTTCACCAAGACACATCATATTAAAATTATCAAAAATCAACAACAAAGACAGAATTCTCCAAGCAGCCAGGGAAAAGACAACGGTAACCTATAAAGGAAAACCGGTTAGATTATCATCAGACTTCTCAGCACAAACCTTACAATAAAGAAAGGAGTGGAATCAAATATTCAAATTAAATGAAAGGAACTACCAGCCAAGAATAATGTATCCAGCTAAGCAATCTTTTAGATATAAAGGAGAAATAAAGACCTTTCCAGACATACAAAAATTGAGGGAATTCTCTACTACGTGGCCTGTATTACAGGAAATACTAAAAAGGGTCAGCTCACCTAAAACAAAATGACAAAAAAATATACATAATTAGGACTAAGTTGACTATCAGGCTGATAGAAGCAGAGGAGTGCAACCCTTACTAAGAACAGGGCATTATAAGCTTAAACAATAAGAGATTTGCTATAGCAAGATAGTAATGAACGTTCAGCATACATAGGGACAAATTGAGATAACAATGACTGAAAAGAGAAGGATTCAAAGATCCAAATTCGCAAAGGGGAACAGAGATAAGGCTCGAGCAGAAGAAAATATCCTTCACATATTTCTAATGGTAACCACACACCACAGATTCAGAAGTATATAACATAAAACAAGAAGAACCAGAGGAAAATACACAGAAGCCAACAAAAATAAAGAAAAAAGAAACACAAGGACAAGGAAGCAATGGAAACACCGAGCTACCAGAAAGCGAAAGATAAAATGGCTATAAGAAGGCCTCATATTTCAATAATCACTCTAAATGTAAAAGGACTGAACTCACCAAAAAAAAAAGAAACAGAGTTACAAAATGGATTAAAAAAAAAAAAAGTAAACCATATGCTGCCTCCAGGAGACACATCTCAGTTCCAAAGACAAATACAGACTCAAAATGAAAGAGTGGAAAATGATATTTCAAGCAAATGGCATTCAGAGAAAAGTAGGAGTAGCAGTACTAATGTTGGATGAAATAGACTTCTAAATAAAAAAGGTAAAGGAAAGATACTCAGGGACACTTCATAATGATAAAGGGAATCATGCACCAAGAAGACATAACAATTATTAATATCTATGCTCCCAAACAGGGAACCTCAAAATATATAAAACAATTACTAACAGAACTAAAGGAAGAAACAGACAAAACACTATCACAGTAGGGGACCTAAATAGCCCACTGTCAGATATGGACAGATCATCCAAACAGAAAATCAATAAGGAAGTAACATCCTTAAATGACACATTAGACCAACTGGACATAACTGACATTTACAGAACCTTTCATCCCAAAACGGCTATTTATACATTCTTCTCTAATGTGCATGAAACATTCTCAAGGATTGACCACATACTGGGACACAGAGATAGCTTCAACAAATATAAGACGGTTGAAATCATACCAACCATATTCTCTGATCATAATGCTTTGAAACTAGAGATCAACTGCAGAAAGAAATCAGGAAAAATCACAAATACATGGAGATCAAACAAATTGCTACTGAAGAATGGGTCAGGGAAGAAATAAAAAGAGAGATCAAGAGATACATAGAAATGAATGATAATGATAGTACAACATATCAAAACTTTTGAGACATGACAAAAGCAGTGTTAAGAGGAAAGTTCCTATCATTATAGGCCTATTTCCAAAAACAAGAACAAGCTCAAATAAACAACCTAACACTTCATCTTAAAAAACTAGAAGAAGAAAAAATGAAGCCTAAATTCAGCAAAAGGAAAGAAATAATCAAAATTAGAGCAGAAATAAATGAAACTGAAAACAACAAAATAATAATAATAAATGCAACAAAGAGCTGGTTTTTTGAAGTTAATAAAATTGACAAACCCCTGGCTAGATTCACTAAAGAAAAAAGAGAAAGGACACAAATAAACAAAATCAGAAATGAAAGAGGGGAAATTACAACAGACCCCACAGAAATACAAAGGATCATACAAGAATACTACAAAAAAGTATATAAAACCAAATATAATAACCTAGAAGAAATAGACTAGTACTTAGAAAAATACAACCTCCCTAGACTGAATCAAGAAGAACTGGAAAATCTAAATAGACCTATCAGCAATATGAAAATTGAAACAACCATCAAAAACCTACCAAAAAGTTGAAGTCTAAAATCACATGGCTTCACCAGTGAATTCTACCAAACGTTCAAAGAAGATTTAATACCTATTCCCTTCAAACTCTTCCAAAAAATCAAAGAGGAGGCAATACTTCCCAACTCATTTTATGAGACCAATATTACCCTGACACCAAAACCTGATAAAGACTACACAAAAAAAGAAAACTACAGGCTAATATCTCTCATGGATACAGATGTAAAAATCCTAAATAAGATACTAGTGAACCGAATACAGCAACATATTAAAAAGATTGTATGCCATGATCAAGTGGGCTTCATCCCAGGGGCTCAGGGATGGGTCAACATATGCAAATCTAATGTGATATACCACATAAACAAATTAAGAATCATATAATCATATCAATAGATGCAGAAAAAGCCTTTTACAAGATACAGCATCCATTTATGATCAAAACACTTAACAAAATCAGTATAGAAGGAAAGTACCTTAACATAATAAATGCCATCTATGACGAATTCTCGGCCAACATTATACTTAATGGTGAAAAACTAAAAACCTTCCCTTTAAGATCAGGAACACAGCAAGGCTGTCTACTATCGCCACTCTTATTCAATATAACATTGGAGGTCCTAACAAGTGCAATCATGCAAGAGAAAGATATAAAGGCATCCAAATAGGAAACGAAGACGTCAAACTGTCACTATTTGTGGATGACATGATTCTCTATATAGAAAACCCTAAAGATTCCATAAGAACACTACTCATTAAACAATAAGCAAATACAGTAAAGACTTTGATCACAAAGTCAATGTTCAAAAATCCATAGCATTCCTATACTCTAATAATGAAGTGTCAGAAAAAGAAACGGAAAAAATAATTCCTTTTGCAATTGCAACAAAAAGAATAAAATGCCTAGGAATAAATCTAATGAAACATGTGAAGGGCCTATATAATGAAAACTATAAGACTCAATTAAAATAAATCAAAGAAGATACAAAAAAATGAAAAGATATTCCGTGTTCTTGGACTGAAGAATCAACATAGTTAAAATGACCATATTATCTAAAGCATTATACGGATTTAATGCAATCCCCATCAAATATCATCGGCATTTTTTAAAGAAACAGAAAAAAAACCCCATAAGATTTGTGTGGAAGCACAAAAGACCCTGAATTGCCAAAGCAATCCTGAGAAAAAAGAACGAGGCTAGAGGCCTCATTCTGTCTTACTTCAAATTATACTACAAAGCAACAGTAATCAAAACGAAATGGTATTGGCAGAAAAACAGATACACGGACGAGTGGAACAGAATTGAGAGTTCAGAAGTAAACCCATATTTATATGAGCAAATAATTTTCAACAAAAGAGCCAAAAACAAACAGTGGAGAAAGGAAAATCTCTTCAGTAAAAGGTGCTGGGAAAACTGGAAAGTCACTTGCAAAATAATGAAACTAGACTGCTGTCTATCACCACACACCAAAAAATTAACTCAAAATGAATTAAAGACCTGAATATAAGACTCGAAACAATAAAATGCATAGAAGAAAACATAGGACCTAAACTCAAGGACCTTGTACTCAAAAGGATTTTATGAATTTGACCTCAAAGGCAAAGGAATTAAAAGCAAAAACAAATGAATGAGACTACTGCACAGAAAAAGAAACTGTCAACAAGGTAAGGAGACAACCATCTAAATGGGAAAATCTATTTGCAAGCAATGCCTCAAATAAGGGCCTAATATCCAAAATATACCAAGAAATCATAAGACTCAATAACAATACAAAAACAAATGATCCAATCAAAAAATGGGCAGAGGATCTCAACAGACACTTCTCCCTAGAAGACATACAAATGGCCAACAAATATATAAAAATATGCTCAACAACACTAGCTATTAGGGAAATGCAAATCAAAACCACAATGAGATATTATCTCAAACTGGTTAGAATAGCTATAATTAACAGGACAAGTAACAACAAATATTGGAGATGATATGGAGAAATAGGAACCCTTATACACTGCTGGTGGGACTGCAAATTGGTACAGCCACTATGGAAAACAGTATGGAGTTTCCTCAAAAAACTCAGAATTGATCTACCATATGATCCAGCAATCCCTCTACTGGGTATTTACCCCAAAAACTAGAAAACTCATATCCAAAAGATATTTGCACACCTACGTTCATAGCAGCATTATTCAGTGGCCAGGACATGGAAGCAACCAAAGTGTCCTACGATAGATGATTGGCTAAAGAAGCTGTGGTACATATACACAATGGAATATTACTCAGCCATAAGAAGAGATGAAATACTGCTATTTGCGACATCATGGATAGACCTTGATATAATCATGCTAAGCAAAATAAGCCAGATGGAAAAAGTTGAAAATCACATGATATCACTTATATATGGGATATAAACCTAAAAGCAACAAATGAACAGGACATAATATTGGACAACAAAGATCAAGAGATACGGAGGCATCATCACCATAGGAAGCAGAATCCACTAAAATATTTTCTCTCTGAAGAGTGGAATAGTGTAAAGAAGTCGAGATGGGGCCAATTTGCTTTTATCATAAATTCTCTTGTACTACTTGTTGCACAACTTTCTGTATGTATTATTTAGGCAGAAATTAAAATGTAATTTAAAAAGAAACCACTCTTTGAGTATATGAAACACACTCAAAATTGTTAACAGTAGTTATCTCTGGGTGGTATAATTTATGGTAATTTTCTTCCTTTAAAAATTACCCATATTTTCTAAAATATTTACCATAAGGAAACATCAAAAAAAGCTAAAACTTAAAAAAAAAAATAGTGCCTTAAACTTAATCCCCTCTTCTCTAATGAAGAAAGGTAGAAAAAAGGGTATACTGGTTCAGTAAATATTAAGTGCCAACTACCGTGTACTGGTCAAAAATTTTGTAGAATAAATGAAAAGATATATAATTTATGCTCTCAGGGAACTTCCAAATTAATGGATAGATCAAGATGTCTGTGGTATAAACATTCGAAATAAGCTATTTGCTGCTTTAAAAAGCAATTTTAACAAAATTCCAAATTCCAAAAAAGAATTCCTTTAGGAATTAAAAATAATTATAAGCTGAAATCAAAATGTTCTGATAAACAATAATAGAATAAATGTAAGACCCCTTGATCTAGCACTGTATTTAATTCTGAAAGCTGCATTTCGGAAATAGAAAAGTAAAAGTAAATAAAAACACAGAAATACTGAATTAACCAATTTTTGTAATTTATAAAATAAACCTTATTTGTCACACTTTGTAGCAATAGCAACAGAACCAAATGATAAATATATCTTCTTAGATAGTCAATTTGACCAATATTTACACTGATTTTAAAAAATAAAAACACACACATATATATTATGAAATAGAATACAAAATTTGAATGGACTTTAAAGAGAAAGGAGGAGACTACATGAGCATAGAGTACTTTCTGGGAACTTCTTTATTGCTGCCTTGATGCTCAGGGGCTTGTCAGTAACTGTTTTCTGCTACAGATGGTATTTCAGTGGAAAATTCTGAGAATCACTGTATCACTTCATTTGTTCCTTCATTCTCATTCATTTAACAATTATTATTTGAGGACGAGACGTTACGCTAGGCTGATACCACATAAAAGATACAATAATGGGAATATGGACAAAGTACTATAGCGAACACAGGAGAAGGATCCCAATATCAGCTTAAGAAGAGTCAGGGCAAGTTTCACAAGTGGTAAACTAACTTGATAGATAAGGAGTTTGATGGTCAGAGAGAAAGAGAGGTATCACCTGGCAATTTTTAGTTATCTATAGACTATTTGGATATTCTCTTTATGTCAACAACAACAAAAAAGGAATCTCAGAGAGCAGTAGTTCAACATTACTGGAGCATCAAATACAGGGAGGGGTGAGTGAAAAGGAAATAAATGATGGGAAATGATAACTACAATATGTTTTATTGAGCACTTACATATCAGGCACTGTGTTAAGTATATTTATTTCTCAAAACACTCCTAGGTGGTAGGTCCTATTAACACTCCCCACTTTACAGATGAGGAAACTGAAGCTTAGAGAAGTTAAGTAACCTGTTCAACATAAAGATAGGGAGGGGCCAACTCACAAAAGGCATTTTCTATACACCATGCAATAGTTTTAATGTTATCCACCATGCCAGAGTTAAAATATCAATACAAATTATGTCACAAAGAAGTTTATGGTGAATATAAATGGCTGAAAAAAATAAGTACAAGTCTAGAGCTTTCTATGGGCTGAATGGTTAAGAAGGGTTTATGCAGAAATTGGAATTGAGCTGGGCTGTAGTAAAGTGTGAGGAATGGACAAGACAGAGAAAGGACTGTGAGGAAAGGCTGCATTGTCACTGAGAAGTCTGTGGAGACTAATATGGTAAAAAAAACAGGGAGTGATTACGAGGGAAAGGAAAGTCAAAGACAGATATGGGAGGCCCAAGGTGCTAAATGAGGAGCCCATGGGCAGTAGGTAGCCACACAGGAGTTTTTGAGCAGAATGGTTGGTGAGCTTAGGATGAACCCAAAGGACTTTTATGAGAGAAGAGAGGCTGTTGGAGATGGTCTATGAGCAAGATGATGAAGGACTATATGAGTAGGTATTACATGGCTAGGCTGGAACAAACAGTGGTACTTTGGAAAGCAGAGTATCATATTCACTAAGAGCACAGGCTATGAAATCAGACTGACTTGAGTTCCAACCTGACTTTTCAGAACCTCCATTTTAGTCTTCTAGAAAGTGAGGATAAAACCATCTAATTCAGGTCATCAGGTTGAGATAAAATGATAATGTGTGTGAAGCATTCAAATAACAAAGGTTGTATGCAGTGCTTTAAATATACTAAATCTATTAACTTCCTGCTCACAATGTTGCACCTTAGTACAAGTCCTATTATCATTCCTTCTAACATTCAGAAAATACTGAGCACCAAGTACCAGTCAGATATTGACAAGTAATTCCTCCTCCATGAAGTTGTCTCCGATGAGCCCATCCTGAACAGCTACCTTTTCTGAACTTCCTAACTCCCAGCCATTCTTTTCCCTACCATTAATTTCAGTACTTACTTATACACAATTCTGCATCAATGTTTCAAGTGCTTTTCTCTCCTATTAAACTAATCATCTGAAGGGATAGTAAATGGTGTCTTATTTTTTGGGTATTATCACAATGAAGATAAGACTTAATAAGAAAAATAACTGAGAACAGGGTCCTTAACTTTGGTTTTGCTCAAGAGCTCAGCTCCCTAAACATCTGTTTTGTAGCATAATGTGTAGCTAGTATAGTATTGACTGTCAAACCATTTCTTAACAGTGAATCCTCTCAACAAATAAAACCAATAAATAATACTGCTAAAAGATCAGCTCTGATTAAAATGCGAGGTCTGAGAGTACGAGCATGATGTCTACACGCAACTGTTACCCCTGGGACACTTACAAGTAACCTTAATCTATCTGGAATTAGTTTGAAAATCTATGGAATAGTAAGTAGAGCACTGACAGGAGACCCCCAACTCTGACACTGACAAGGCTACCTAATTAATATGACCTCTCCTCTCCACCTGCTCTCCAAAAGGCCCTCTATCTGTTATTCTGTAGACAGGAAAGTCCCAGGAAATGTCCTGAACACAAGGGAAAATTTTTTTAAAACCAGAGTTCCTGGGCAATGCTCATATCAAGAGTGCACAACTTGCTAGAGCCGCATTATTTTCCCTTTTTCCTTTAACAAGTATCAAACTTCTAAAAGCAAAGCTAAAATAATGCCTAGAGCAATTAGAGGAAAACCTGGGACAAAGAGGCATTCTAAGTGCCTTGTTAAAATTCTGTAAAGAATAGCCCTTACAAAATGCTTCCTTATATGCATCATCAGTCAGAAATGATTGTACAAAAAAATCTATCAACATTAGGACTCATCTTTTTGTTGCTAACATAAATCCAGACAAGTAATGAGCTTAGTTGGTACTTGAATCAGTAGTGAATTAGAATTTTTCAGTATTTGGCACCAACAGAAACAAGTCAGTAGGCCTGAGACAAGTGAAAACAGAAGTTGCCATAGTAACTTGCACATTTACCCTAAAAAGGTAGGAGTGGGGGTAGGGTGGAGAAGTAGGTCAATATTTCTCTTAACTTGCTCTAGTTCTTGGCTTCTTCTCCTCATCTAAAAGATCATCCTTCTCCCTACCTACTCTCAACAGAAGCAAAAGGAGGAAAGTCAGGTAACAGTCACCCCTTCAAAAAGCAAGGGGTGGGGACAGGTCCAGGTAGAGAAAAGGAAAACTGGGAGGACAGCCCAGTAAGAGCTTCATGAGTGCCCTGGGACTTCCCCTGGGAAAACAGTTGTTGGTGAAGGGCACTAGTGCTAAGAAACTGTTGCTGGGTTACCACAAATCAGAAATTGCCATTTTCCCTGTAGCAGTTTAAGTGCACCTAATGGAACACTTGAGAATGCATTATTAACAGCTTTGGATTGGCTTAGTGGTGGGGAGGGATGAGTACTCTGGCATGGGATAAATCTGAGGCTCTTAGCAAGAGGCATTCTTTGATGGCTGAAACTATGAACAGGGCTCAAAGATGACCTAAAAGACAGGGAGGGAGGAAGGCTTAGAAGATTCCTTTTTAAAATAAGCTGATTTTGTTAACACAGAAACATAGTGCCCTCTGATACTTTGATCTGAAATAACTACTAATCCAAGAGGGCAAGGGCAACTCTAGTCTCTGAGATGGTGTGGAGAGGGCCAGAGCTCATCATCAGCTCTTCCTCCTATGGGAAGCAGATTAAACAAAACACACTTGGAAACAGGAGCACTTCCACCTTCCTACAACTATTAGTGTCTGCACAGGAATAACCTAGGACATTACTACTGATTTTAACCATTTGGTGTGAAAGCCCTGGTATTCTAGATGACAAAAAAAGGCGGGAGGTCGAAAAACAGAAACATCTGTTTAACCAGTCAATATTTCAAACTCTAACTTTTACATACCACACAGCATTCATTGTACAGAAGTGGGTCTAGGCTTTCATGGGACAGGCCGTTCAAACTTGACTGGGAAACTTACTTCAATCCAGTAGCATACCTAGTTGCAGAGTATAGCAAGGACAATCTCAGTTTCAAATTTGAGCTCATATGCTCAGAAACATCTGCAAATTCTCCCTTTGTACTTCTGCACATGTGTCTACTCCTCTGTCCTAAGAGGAGGAAAAAAGGCTCATATACACAGTAACATTTAAGATGACTTTAGAGACAAAGAGTAGCCAAGACCTTGGAAGAGGACCACCAAGAACAAGGACAGAGGATACTATATGGACAAAGAGAGGAGATATTGTATGGATAGAGGATTAGAGACCTGAAAAACCAAGTACTAGACCTCCACCAATATTATGGGCAGAAGAAGCACATGCCGAGCAATGTGTACATAAACTTAAGGCTGGAGGATCCAGGCAACAATAAGTCAATCACACTTGCAAGAACAAATGCTATTCTATTACCATTTCTCAGTACAGCCCAGAAAATTTATTCAGTCTCACCAGTTCATAAGCATTTTTTTCTTTACATATAGTAGCACAGAAAACAGGAAGTTTGTGAAACATCATTTTTTAAAATGTTCTATTCCAGAAAATGTTCGAGTTCAAGCATACACAAAGTAGAGACAAGACGATAAAGACCTATCATCCAGCTTCAAAAGTGATCAATATTCTAGGGCTAATATTAAAGTCAAGATGGGGATTATTCTAGTGAGTTCTAAATGTTACAAAAGCCTGCAACCCAATATAGCCATTTCTATATTGCCTCAGGAACCCAAGGAGATAGCTACTCTGGGAAAGCAGCAGTAGCAAAGGAAAATAAACAATTTCCATTTCAATTCTTGAGAAGTGTCCAACAGAATAATTAGACCCTCAAGTATTTCTACAAGTTGTATTACCTGAATATTTAATTCCTAAAAGATACATTTCCAATTCATTTATGTTTGCTAAGTAAGAATCACTGTGTTGCCGTGACCCATGAGAAAGGCTCCACGTCACCAGAGTCAGCCTTCCAGAACTGTGTCTTGTTTATAACCACTTTCCATTCTGACAAAAGCATTTGGGGCAAACTTCGGGAAAACAAGACAATACAGATTTAGTTCATTTATGATCTACTAAAACCCACCATGTGCTGGCATTTGGAGAAATAGAAGCAAGGTCTCTACTTACTGGTACTGTTACATCATCATAAAAACTCCAAGCTAAAGCCCATCTCATTGTCCGACCTTGACAGAATTCAGTGTAGGTGACTTTAGAAACCTGAAACCAAAAACACAGCACCTCACCAAATTGAAGTCATTCTACCAATGTTTCTGGCTGCTGCCTCATGTTAAATCATGCATTGGTCTTTCTTTTTATCAGTTAACAAACACTATTATCCAACAGCAGTTATGCATAGCTGCCTAAAAATAAATAAATTATATAAAAACAAAGTTGTGAGGTTTTTTCCCTCCCATAAAACATTAGAGAGAAAATTTATAGTTCTGGCTTGGAAGTGCAAATATATCAAACACCCAAAAAATAGCTCTTCAGAGAATCATTGGTAAAATGATTAAAATTTTTTTTTAAAGAGAGAAAGCCACCAAAGCCCAGCCAGACACAGCTATGTAGTCTCCCTTTTATCTATCAGATTTTGGAAAGAAAATGAAATACTACATTGTAACTGTTATAATTTTAATACAGAAAAGGTGTGGTAGAAAAAATAAGATGAGTAGAATGTCAGAAAATAACCAAAACTTGGTTCCTACCACTGACCCCATATCTGATCTCTTTCTCTGAAAAGTCACCCTGTTCATGCTTACTCAGGCCAAAACACCAGAAACTGGGAGGAGAGACAGGGGTAGTATTTATTTGTCACCTGTTTTTCAAAACAGAAGCAAGGAGCTGATGCACCGTGAGGGGAAGCACACTGGACTGAATCATTCTGGTTCTAGTGTTCTTTGATAACTAAACGTGTGACGTGGAACAAGCCCCCTAACTTATGAAGCCTTGAGTTTCTGCAATTATAAAGGAGTCAGGTGTGGGGTCAGTAGTATGCAAATGACAGGTTTTTTAATTTCTGGTTTCTCTGATAGCCTACTTATTCTGTATATCCCACTTTTGGTTTTTGTTATAAATAATTACCAAAGGAGACCAAATATTTCAATAATTTATAAAAAGTTCCTTTTGTTCTTAAAATTACACATTAAAATAAGTAAATAAATAAAACCAAAAAACCCTCTTAGAGTTTTAAGTTATAAAGAAAAATTCTGTACTTCAACTACCATCAAAAGTAGATATACAAGAACAGTAATGACAAAGGCTTACGCCTTGTATGCGAAGTTCTTCCTTCAGAGGAGCAAGGCTGCATTTCTTTCCCAGCATACAGCTATACCACCTATGAAAAAACAAAATCAAACAAATAAAATACTGTTTATGTAGATACATTTTTAAATTAAGCATTATTCAAGTGAATGAAATGAGAACAGTAGCAAACAAATACTGAGTTAAGTTATAAGTGACAATAACAAGAATTGTATATGTATTTAGACAAAGAACAAATTCAACAAAGGAAAACAAGCCCAAAGAAACTTAAAAAAACAAAAACAAAAAACCACAAAACCTCTCCAGTGATTCAGGGCTGTTATATATTTGGAAAGGGAGTGAAAGAAAGAGAGGTCTCACCTGTGATAATCAAGTACAGGCCATTTAGCCTTTGAACAGAAATTAGTCAATAAATAATAAATACATGTATACTTGAAATGAATATAATGTTGTATGTCAATTATAACTCAACTAAAAAATACAGGTACTATATAACACCCACCTCACCATATTGAGAAATTTAAAAATCTAGCATGAACCTCTATTCTGAAACACCCCTACCTGCAAATAATTAAGGATATATATTATACTAGAGTTTCAATAGAATATAAAATCAATTTATTTTATAGTAAATACAAATCAGAATGCGGAGAAGATGGAGTAAACTGGTTAAAACGTAAAAGGACAAAATTTATTTCTTCTGATTATTCTAAAAAGTTTGTAAAGTATAAAATTTATATAGCATTTCTCGTCAATCTATGAAGGATTAACTACTATGGGAATTGCCCTTCTACCATAAACAAGTAGGAAACTGGGCAAAATATATGGAACCATTGTTTTTCAGACGTTAGACAACAGCAGTGAAAACTTACAATCTCAGAGAGAAAAACAATGTGTGAGTCCTACAACTGCCAGAGCTTATTGCTGAAGGAAATTTCCAAGCTGCAATGCAGGGAAAGGAAACTCAAAGAGAGCCCAATAATCTTGCTAAATTCATGAGATAGATATTGGGATTCAGAGAAGCCGAGGCAGTAAGGATTTGAATAGCAAAATACAAGAGAAGGAGCTGCATACAGAGAAAATTCTGGGTATTTGCAGAGGAGTTCCCTGGAATATTTTGCAGAATAATGATCTGCACATGTTGGGTAAAACTCGGTGAGGCTAGGAAAAGAAATCACATAAAACAGTAAGCTAAAAAATCCTGGAGTCCAGACAGAGCTGAGACTAGTTTGTGTTTCTACTAGTGAGAGCAGAAAGCCCTGTTAATAAAAGAGATATCTAGTAGAGTTCTGGAAAGAATACTTTGTAATGGGGCTGGAGGCTATTCTATATGTACTCTAATGAAGCTTAAAAGCCAAGATTCAAAAGGATCAAACTGATCACAAGTAACTTAAGCATCAGAACAACACTCTTTTAAAGAAATACAATGAAACACAGCACCCCAAAATGTAAGATTTGCGATGTCTACCATCAATAAAAAATTAACAGACATTAATAGAAGCAAAAAAAAAATGACTCAGAACCAGGATAAAAAAAAAATCAATCATTAGGAGTTTCAGTCAAGACGGCAGAGTAGGTAAATGCTGTGCTTGCTTCCTCTCACCACATAAAAATTACAACTAAACTACAGAACAGCCATTATTGGGAGTTACCTGAAGTCTAGCTGAACAGAAGTCCTACAACTGGGGACACATAGAAAAGGTCACCTTGAGACGAGTACAAAGGGCAGAGATGTGAAATAAGCTAGTCCGGCATCCATGTGTGGCAGTTGAGAATTGGAAGAAATATCTCAGTTACGGAGATCTCCCTGAAAAAACAAGGGGTCCTGATCCCACACTGGGTTCTCTAGCCCAGGGATCCAGTGCCAGAAAAAGAAGTCCCCACAACTTCTGGCTGTGAAAACCAGCAGAGATTGTACTGAGCGAGACGAAGAGCCTCTGGAATCACAAACATTCCTCCTAAAGGGCTTGTGTGCAAATTTACTTGCTGACTGACTCACTCTCTTTGGGCTCCAGAACTGAGGTAGCAGCTCAGGAGGTGCCCTCTCTAGCCCTTCTCCGGCTTTGGAGAAGGGCTAGAGAGGGAGCTTCTCCTGGACAGAAGCACTGGCAGAGGGCACTGTTCTTTTGTTGAGCCCACCCCACCCAGATGCAAATGCAGGCAGCCATCTCCAACAACCAGAATAATACTGATAACCATGCCCTGGTGATTCCCTGAGACTCCACTCCATTCAACTTGCAGGCCGACCCAAGCTGCTTCCAGTGAAATTTCCATACAAACAGCCTGTCCTGGCTCATGCTTCGGACTCTTCCAAAATCTCTCAAAGATTAACAAAACCTAAATAAGCAGCATATGGCCTCGACGTGCTCCATACCTCTTGCTGAGCAGCCCCAAGCCTGGAACTAATGGCAGTTGGCCTCAGTTTACAGCTTGGCCGCTCGAGGCACATCCGAGCCCAGAGTGGGGGGTGGCCATTTGTGGATCACTTGGTGGCTCATGCCAGGTGGCCCCAGTAGGGTGCAGACTGCAGCTAAACTTGTCTTGTAGCAAGGCCCCTCCCAGGAGGCCCTAAAGTGTTTAAGTCTGAGCCGGAGCACCACCTATGGTCATATCTGAAGATGACACACCCAAAGGGCAGAGTAGGCACTAGAGCTCTACTAAAGCAAATCCTGCTCTGTAGGGTCAACCCCTGAACAACAGCTCCTCTACTGATCACGGCCAGTCCTCCCACTGACATGCAAATAGCAACCTAGGCTCAACTACAACAGGAGAGCACACACAACCCATACAAAGGACATAGGTGGAACACTGGCTCAGGTGACCAGGAAAGACTATGCCACTGAGCCCCATGACACACCTAATACATAAGGCCACTCTACTAAGACTGGGAGACATAGCAGCATAGAAACAAACACAGAGAGGCAGGAAAAATAGGGAGACAAAGAAACGTCCCAAATGAAAAAAAAAAACACAAAGCTCCAGAAAACATAAACATAATGGAGACAAGCAATCTTCCTGAAACAGAGTTCAAAACATTGCTTATAAGGATACTAAATGAACTCAGGGAAAGAGTAGATGAACTTAGTGAGAACTTCAATAAAGAAAGTAACCACAGAAAAAGGACATAGAAAACATAAAAAAGAACCAGTCAGAAATGAAGACTACAAAAACTGAAATGAAGAATGCTTTAGGAAAAGTCAACAGTAGATTAGATGAAGCAGGGAATCGAATCGGTGATTTAAAAGATAAGGTAGCATAAAACACCCAATCAGAACAGCAACAAGAAAAAATAATCCAAAAAAATGAGGATAGTGTAATGGGTCTCTGGGACAACATCATGTGCACCAGAATTTGCATCATAAGGGGTACCAGGACAAGAGAGAGAACAAGGAAATGAAAACCTATTTCAAGAAATAATGATAAAACTTCCCTACCCTGGTGAAAGAAACAGACATACAAGCCCAAGAAAGGCAGAGTCTCCCAAATAAGAGGAACCCAATGAGGCCCACACCAAGACACATCATAATTTAAGTGCCAAAGGTTAAAGACAAAGAGAGAATCTTAAAGCAGCAAGAGAAAAGCAGTTACCCCAAGGGAGCTCCCATAAAATTGTCAGCTGATTTCTCAACAGAAACTTTGCAGGCCAGAGGGATTAGCAGGAAATATTCAAAGTGATGAAAAGCAAGGAACTACAACTAAGACTACTACGTAAAGCTATCATTTAGAGTTGAAGGACAGATAAAGAGCTTCCTAGACCCCCCCCCAAAAAAAAAGCTAAAAGAGTTCATCATCAAGCTAGTTATTACAGAAAATGTTGGAGGGACTTATTTAAGAATAAAAAAGTAAAAAAAGATCCAAAATATGAATAAAATGGCAATAATTACATATCTATCAACAATTACTTTAAATGTAAACAAATTAAATGCTGCAATCAAAAGATAGGGTGGCCAAATGGACAAGAAAACAAGACTCTTACATATGCTGTCTACAAGAGACTCACTTCAGATTGAAAGACACACCTAGTTAGAAGTAAATGGATGAAAAAGATGTTTCTTGAAAACAGAAACAAATAAAAGCTGGGTTAACAACAAGAGAAAAAAAAGATCCAGTTACCCGACTTCTGGGTATTTATCTGAAAAAACCCAAAACACTACTTCAAAGGGACATATGAATCCATATGTTCATTGCAGCATTATTTATAACAGCAAAGATACTGAGACTTCCTGGGTGTCCATCAGTGGATGGATGGATGGATAAAGAGGTGGTATATATATATACAATGGAATATTACTCAGCTATAATAAAGAATGAAACCTTTCAATCTGCAACAACATGGATGGACCTGGAGGGTATTGTACTGAGTGAAGTAAGTCAGACAGAGGAAGACAGATGCCATATTATTTCACTTATAAGAGGAATATAAAAAAGAAAATAAAACAGACATGAACTCATAGATACAAAGAACATTTTGATGGCTGCCAGATGAGAGGAGTTTAAGTGTTAGGTGAAAAAGAGAAAGGAATTAAAAAGTACAAATCGGTAGTTACAAAATAATCATGGGGATGTTAAGTATATCATAAGGAACATAGTTAACATTGTAATTACTACGTATGGTATCAGATGGGTACTAGATTTATCAGGGTGATTACTCTGTTAAATTACATAATGTTTTTAATCACTATGTTGCACACCTGAAACTAATGTAATATTGTATTCCAACTGTTATAAAAAAATTTTTTTAAATCTTAAAAAAAAAAAATCAATCATTAGAAACAGACCAAGACTTACTTAACTTGCATTAATACCTTGTAGGTTCATCCATGGTATAGCAAATGGCAAGATTTAATTTTTTTTAATTTTTATTTTTCATACTAGTTTCAGGTGTACAACACAGTGGTTAGACATTTATATAATTTACTAAGTGATCCCCCAATTAGTACCCACCTGGAACTATATACAGTTATCACAATATTATTGACTATATTCCCTATGCTGTACCTTTACATCCTTGCAAAGGTTATTTTGTAACTACCAATTTGTACTTCTTAATTCCTTCACCTTTTTCTTTTCTAATTCCTTCATCTTTTTCACTCAGGTCCCCAACGCCTATCCTGTCTGGTAACCATCAGTTTGTTCTTTGTATCTATGTCTGTTTCTCTTTTGTATAGTTTATTCTTTAGATTCCATATGTAAGCGAGATCATACAGTATTTGTCTTTCTCTGACTAATTCCACTTAGCATAATATCCTTTAGGTCCATCCATGTTGCTGCAAATGGTAACATTTCACTCTTTTTAGGGCCAAGTAATATTCCATTGTATATATGTACCACATGTTCTTTATCCAATCATCTATTGATGGGTATTAGGTTGCTTCCATATCTTAGCTATTGTATATAATGCTGCAATGAACACAGAAGTGCATATATCTTTTTGAATTAGTGTTTTGGATTTCTTCAGATAAATAATACACAGAAGTAGAACTGCTGGGTCATATGGTAGTTCTATTTTTCTTTTGCACATTTCTTTCTTGTTTATAATATAGCTTAGTTATACTAGCAATACATACTGTATCCTGCGTTTTCCACCAAGCATCATAATCACTCCTTTCTCATTGGACATTCATCTAATTAGATATTATTTTTAAAGAGAAATTTCAGATTAAAGAGATATACATTCAATATTTATTTGTTGACATACAAAAATAGCTACTATGAAAATAAATTTTAAAGTGACTAAAATTCTAAGTGAATTGAAGAGCCTCTAAAAATCACACATTAGGTTAAAACTATATAAAATTGCCATTTTTGTCCGTTGAAAATTGTGGAAGACTGGTAATTTCATATAGTTCAACTTAATACAATTAATAAAGTATTAATTTTACAAGTATGACAAATACTATTACATTTCTTTAGAGACAGTGTGCATTAACCAATATTTTGTTTTCATTGTTTGTGGGTTCAACAACAGGTGATTACCCCTATTTTTGTTTAGTCAACCGTTTTTCCCTTTCAAAATACACTTACTTAGAGCATAATAAATTTCATTTGGTGGTTTTTAAATGTTTGTAAGAAAAACAAAATGCTCCTTTTAAGAAGACAGTGAATAAATGAAGAAATCTTTAACCAGGAATTAAAAGCCTTTAGTATGTTAGGAATAACATGAAAAAAAAAAATTAAGAGCGATTAGTGTTCTCATAGTGACAGTATAAAATAGGTTAATTAACACCATTCTTTTAAAATTAGCATTCCTGAACAGATTAGATCAGAGTCACCAGAAACCAAGAAATGGCCCAGAACAGAAAAAATATCATATATTTCCTCAGGAGATGAAGGAAAGCAAATATGTAGATAAGTAGGGCTTATAATAATTAAATATTTTATTGGTACTTTATATAAGCTTGGGAGAGTTTTCTTTAAACCTTTTCTATAAAGTGAATACTGTATTATGAATCTTTTAAGATTTAATCTCGTTAATATACTTAATGTTTTCTGCAAGTTATATTTCTTATGGAAAAAGCAGAGGTAACTGGGTGTATTAAAAATTGTGTCTATTTCACTTAATAAAACTTGCCTACCCAATAGATCCTAGATACTCTCAACAGGCATCTTGTGACAACTAGTCAAAATGCAAGTAGAAAAAAACAAACAAAAGGAAGATCTAGTTACTTAGAAGACTTTGAACTTATTATACTATTTTAATGATGAAAGTAGCAACTCATTACAGCATTTAGCAACTCCTCTGAAACAAATTTCAAAAAAAAGTATTCTGAAATAATTTCAAATATACGGAAGTTCTAAGATTAGTATAAATGACTGCAGTATGCTCTTCACCCAGATTCACCAATTAACGTTTTGCTCCATTTGCTTGCTCTGTGTACATGTGTTTTTTCCCTAAACCATTTGAGAGTTAGCTACTGACATCATGCCCCTTTAACCCTAAATACTTTGGCATGTATGTTTTCAAAATAAGGACATTCTCTTTCACAGTCACAGAATTATCAGATTGAGAAAATTTAACACTCATACAATTCTATTATCTGGAATACAGCTCATATTCAAATTTCACCAATTATCCCAATAATGTCTTTCATGACGACTTTCTCCCCTGATGCAAGATCCATTCTAGGATCATGCATTTAATTTACATATCTCTAGTCTCTCAATCTGGAACAGTTCTTTGGTCTTTTTTTACTTTCGTGATTAATAGTTTTGAAGAACTGTCTTACAAAATCCCTCAAGTTGGTTTGTCTGAAGTTTCATCATAGTTAGATTCAGGTTATAACTTTGGGCATGAAGAGCAGAGAGGTGCTGTTGTGTCCTTCTAGGTGCCTCACATCAGGAGATGATGACCTACAAGGTGGTATATACCCCAGATTTCTCTGTAAAGTTATCATATTTCCCTTTTTAATAATAAGTAATCTATGAGGAGATACTTGAAACTATGTAATATCCTGTTTCTCTTTAAATTTTCCACTGTTGATTCTTCTACAAACCAGTTATTACTATGATTACAAATAGTGATTTTTCTAACTTCATTATTCCCTCTATATTAGTTTGCATTCTACTATAGTGAAGAACATCTCCTCTATCCCCCTTATTTGTTCAGTGGGTTATAATCCATCATTGTCATTATTCATTCTGAACTCATATTGTCCTATATTTGGTTTGAGCTGGCTTATATGTTCTTCTGACATTTCATACTATAAAAGGTATTATTCTAACCTTATAAACAAGAAAAATGAAGTGGCTTACCATTTCATAAAGGCAAATCAAAGTTCACAGTAGAACTGGATGGCCTTTCAGCTGGAGAATTAACTAAAAGCTAGTTATAAAATTTACTATTGTTCCTGTAACTATTACGTATAACACTCCATAACTAGCACTTAGTTAAAAAAAAAAAAAAAGTTAACATAAAATAGCAAAGTACTTATAACATTTCCTTTCAACATCATGGACCTTAGCATTTAAATCAAGTAGATTCCTAAAATAGTTAAGAGTTAAAATGATCTTAATATTCATCATCATCATTATTAGATCAAATATATATTCATTTAATTCTATGACTATCTTATGAGGTAGCTATTGTTATCCCATTTTACCAATGAGAAAACAAAATTTAAAAGATGAGTCAAAGAATCACATGTCAAAAGGCCCATCACCAAATATATGAATTATACTCAAATCCCAGAAGTATCCACCAGTTAGCAGGGGGTAAAAAATGGAAAGAAAAAAGTAAAAAGAAATGAATGAAACCAGTATTAACTTGGAACTCTGTTAGATACAGATCTCTGGTACCTGAAAAAATCATAAAATCATTGCCATAAAGAGCATCAGCTATAGACCTGTAACCAGTGACAAGAATGGAATTCAGGCCATGAAGAGTTTAATAAATGCTAATTTATTTAGAAGGTTAGGGGAGTATCAAAAAAAAGAAAATGCTATTAAATTCAAGTCACAGGCACAAAAAGTAAAAGGTAAAAATGATAAGCACTTGCAAATTTTCATCAATAGGATGGCTGTCTAATAATATGTCTATTATACCTCAATTAAAAAAAAGAAAAGGCTGTGTAACCAGAAGTCCAATGGCAGATTGGGCTGCAGAGGCTGCATGGGGTGGTAGAAAGAGTACTGGACCAGAATCAAGAGATCTAGGTCCCAAGTCTCTGATCTGTACAACTTTCTCCCAAGGGCCTTCCAGCTGCAAAATTCCTTAAGATACAAAACAAAACTACAGTTACTACAGGTGAGGCATTTCGAGTGCCATCACTGAGATCAGTCTAACAAACTGAAGTTATTTCACCCCATAATGTTACAAATTCTTAGTTTCTGCACTTCTTCAGGAACAAGAAAAAAAATCTAGAGGGATAAATAGCAGATAAATGGGTTAAAATATTTGTTTTTAATCTATTTTTCAGAGCTTCAAAATATGCAGTTTCCATAGCATTCTAAAATTTGAGAAATGCATAGTGGTATAAATATTACGTCAACCATAAAAATATGCAAGAGGACACAAACAGATAATATGTACAATAGTAGGCTGTCATGGTACAGCTGGAAATTGTAAACAATATTTGCAAGTACTACTCTTTCAAAACACATTGCTTTATTCTCATTTCAATAAATATCACTTCATTTCTTCCCCTTATCAACCCTTTCAACTGCCTGAGTCCTAACAGAGCAGACAAGACTACAGAACCCTGCTTTTAAATACATAACTGCAGATGACACCAAACTCAAAACAGTCAACTCTCTAGAGACAAGAAAGGCTCCAGTAATTTAGCCTTGCTAGTAAATACATACCCTCCATTCACTTTAGAGTCTGCCACAGAGCCAGGTACATACAGGCAGACTTGGAACGTACTGACCAGTTTCTCTCCTTCACAATGGTGTTTCTTTAAAACATTTTTGTAATTCAAACGGAACTTTAGAAATAATAGAAATTTACTGATTAAAAGCCTCCTGAAAACAACTTTCCCCATTTTCCTGGTTAGCTCTAATACCATCAAAAGCTGACAGATATTGAAATGGTTACATGGCCCTGGTTACCTCTTTTCATGAGTATAATAAAAAAAATATTATCCTTCTTTATTTTACTTAATCAGGCTCTCCTCAGAGTTCAGTATAACTTAAGGCTCTAATATGTCATTGAAAAAGTCAATTTAAAGCAAAAATTTATTAACCTTTGGCTTCAATGACATGTAAATTTTCTAAGACGATTCAATAATCCAGCTGCTTTCCACAGATATTTAAATAAACTCACACTTAACAAACCAGAATATTTGTTGATTTTGGAATTGGTCTTTTACCAAAATAAGCAGCTTTAAACACCTATAAATCCAATAGAAAAAGAAAAAAAGTCTTCCCTATCCAACAATTCTACTTCTGGGAGTATACCCAAAAGAATTAAAAGCAAGGTCTTAAAAAATATTTGCACACCCATGTTCACAGCAATACTATCCTCAATAGCCAAAGGATAGAAGCAACCCATGTGTCCATCAACAGGTAAATGGGATAAACAAAATGCTGTATATGCAAAAAATGGAAGATTATTCAGCCTTAAGAAGGAAGGAAATTCTGATACAGCTATAACATGGATAAACATTGAGGACATAATACTAAGTGAAGGAAGCCAGTCACCAAAGAACAAAAACTATATGATTCCACTTATATAAGGTAACTAGAATAGTCAGATTCATAGAGACAAAAAGTAGAATGGTGGTTGCTAGTGGTTGGAGGGGAGAGGGAAATGGGAAGTTGCTGTTTAATGGATATAGAGTCCTACTTTTTCAAGAAGAAAGAGTTCTGGAGATTACCTGTGGAACAATATGAATGTACTTAACACTACTGAACTGTACCCGTTTAAAAATGGTTAAGATGTTAAATTTTGTTGTGTATTTTACCGCATTTAAAAATATATATCTTCTCTATGTCCCAAAGCTAAATCCTACGATTGAAAGCCCTTTTAGTTTTGAACTACCACATTACCCATTATTTCAACAACACTTGGTAGGGTGAGAAGTCAAGGGAAGACAAATAGCTCTTTTTGAGTACCTTATGCCACTTAATGACAGGTGTGTTGTCTGAAATAATTAGCTTTTAAAAATGAACAGCCTTAACTCTCCTCTGGAACTGGGTAGTGATCTCAGTTTCCCTTCATTAAGTTCTTGACAGCTCAGTCTTACATCTGTCATTGTTTGGGAGACTGATTCCAAGAACACAAATTGCTTCAAGGATTAGACAAAAATTTTTTTCTGGTTCATGGGACTGATCTGAACCCATCTGCTTTCTAATTGAAAGCCATATTCGAATCAGTTTTGTTCCATCACAGTACCGAAATAAAAGCAATACAATCATATAGTATTTTTCTTTTCTATCCATGTAGTATAAATGATTATAGAAAATGCAAATCAATTAAAGGCATAAGAGCATCCTCAAAAACAGGGTCTTTGCAGACTGTAGAATCTGTTACCTTCATTTTTTGTTTGTTTTTTAGACTACTGTCTAAAAATTACTCTGTTATATGGTTTCTTTTGGAATTATACAGAGAAAAAATACTCCCATATTGTAATAACCAATTTACCTTAATCTTTTTTTAAGTTGTAAACTGTCATGGATGATCCTTTTGACAAACTCTAATTCACCTCCTTCTGCCATGATCTCTGTGATACCTCCTGTATTTACAGAACTAGGTGGAGGTCTCCGAGGATTTCGAGAATTTACTCCCTGAATAACAACAAAAATAACAAAAAAACTCTGGTGAAAAATTTTTATACCTTAATTGACTGTAATCTAGTTCTAAGTAAGAATGCTTAGAAGTAATTTTAATTTCCAAATATCATGCTATATATAGGATTTAAAAAATCATATAATAATTGAATATTACATTTTAAACAACTGTATTCATGCAAATATTCCTTCTCAGGGTCTTTTATTTTCCATCCTTGTTCGTGATTAAATATACAAAAATTTTACCTTTCCATTTAGCCAGTTCTGAAACTTTTTCTCTAAATTTTCTGTGTTGGTATCATGCACAGAAAATATTCCACTCAAAGATTATCTAAATATTTACATTTTCTCCTAGTACTTTCATAATTTTACTTTTTAAAGTTAAGTATTTAATACACTCCTACCTCATACCATATTAAACGATAACTCAAATGGATCAAGATCCATTACATTTTGATCAAATGGATCAAAATATAAAAGCTAAAACTATAAAACTCTTAGAAGAAAACATAAGAATAAATCTTCATGACCTTAGTTCAGACAATTAAATCTACCTTTTAAGTGGGTGAACTATAAGGTATGTGAATTATAAAGCTGTTATAAAAAGATATCTAGTTCTGATGCTAGTAATAGTATTTCTTCATTTGGATGCCAGTTCTACAGAAGTGTTCATTTTGGAAAATCCATAGTTTACACTTATGGCACATGCAATTTTATGTATATATGTTGGATCTCAAAATTATTTAAAAAAAAAAAAAAACCCTCCAGGATGTGGCTATTTTAGTTCTTATAATTCATCTGCATTGAAGGCTAAAATTACATTTCTTAAATTGTTTCATTTTATGTTCCAATCTACTATGGTGGTATTGCTAATAAATTTATCCAACTCCTTCCTCCCCCTTCAAAAAACTTTAATCTGGAATTAATTTTGTTAAAGGTATGTAAATGATAATTTTAGGGTATCTGAATGATTCTGAAAACAATTTATTCTTTCAAAGCCTTAAATCCTTCTGATTAATGTTAATTTCTATTATTAGAGAATTAAATAGATGAAGGAAAACAGGTTAAATTAATATTTTATAGCACCAAGTTTAAAAGGCTCATTGTTTTTATCTAATGTATAGAACTCTTTCTACATTCATAAGCAAATATATTTTTCATCTGAAGTTGGAAAGACTAAATTAGACATTTGTTTACTATTAAATGAGAGGTGGCAGTAAAAATAGTGACCTCCTCTCTAAGCCAATAAGCTCAAGTCAGGAGTGGAATGAGCAACCTAAGTTGCTCCAATCAAAAGAAACTTAAATGTTTAATGGTTTCGGGAAGAAAACAACTGTCTCCTCACCCTCTCCCTTCCCCTAAATATTACTCTGCCACAAGTAAACCAGCCTGAGTACAAAAACAACCAAGGGCCAGGTCAAAGCCAAGAGAAACTTGAAAAATAAGAGCCTCAGTTTTGATACTTCTATGAACTCCTTGTTCATAGATACTTCTATGAACTCAAATTGTTTCTGAAGTCCACATTACTGCTAGATTTCTCAGATATGTAATCTAATAAACTTTCTTGTTAAGTCGATGTGAATTGGGTTTTCAGGTGCTTGACACCAAAAGCGTGCTGATTCAACTTCCAATATCAAAGTTGTTCTTTGCCCTTATTTTTGCTAACAAAGTAAATTTTGATACTCAATTATTTTAAAGGAGAAGATATTTTACCTTGGCCTCCAATTGATTGGCAAAAAAAGGAGGATTACACATGCAAAAGTCATAGACTATCTCAGATTCTTCTTTAAGAGCATCCATCAGGAGCGTCTTCTGTGGTACTTTTACCACTAGGAGAAAAAACAGAAGTGTTAACTACTATTAATGCTGTGGTAGTTTTTCAAATATGTCCATGAATTCTTTGACACTAGTTCCTACAAAAAGTGGAGTTTGATTTCTCTCTCCTTAAGTGTTGGCTGCTGCACTCACCGACTCCCTTTTACTGAACAGAATATGATGGAAGTGACAGGGTCTAACTTCTGAGATTAGGTATTAAGAAGCAATGTGGCTTCCTCCTTATCCTATCTCTTGAATTACTTGCTCTAGGAGAAGTCAGCTGACATGCTGCAGGATGGTAAAGTAGCCCCAAGAAAAGATCCACATGGCAACAAACTAAGGCTTCCTGCTAACAGCCATATAAGTGAGCCATCTTGGAAGCAAATCTTGACCTCCAGTCAATCTTCCAGATGATGGCAACCTCACAAAAGACTCTGAACCATAACCACCCCAGTAGGCCACGTCCAAATTCCTGACCCAATGAAAGAAACCATGAGATAACAAATGTTTATTGTTTAAAGCTGCTAGATTTTGGAGTAATTTGTAATACAGAAATGAAGAACTAAAAAATGCATTAACAATATTAGTATTTCCCCTTGTAATAACATACTTAACACTAGTAAGAAAAGCCTATTTCTTCCATAAAGAAAGTCTCGTTAATGAAAAAAACAAACAGACTTTTTTACATAAAGTAAGCACAAAATAAAAAGTAACTGATCATTAAAGGAATTTGACTATTTATAGTATAGTTCCATGTACTGAAATAAAAAAGATAGTATAGTTTAATCAACAGTAAGTGGAGTTTTCTCTTTTAAAGTCTTGGTGACTAGGTTACTTCATATATAGTTGATTCTCATTGGCTCCTAGGAGAAGGAGAGGGTTAAGTGACTGGGGGCCTCTGGTCCAACATTTTCAACAACCAATCAATATATAACCTTATTTGATGTATGTTTCTGTTAAAGAAAACTTATTTGATATATATTGCTGATTCATTAACATTGAACTCATGGTCAACAGTACAATAACTCATGTCTGAATAAAGCTTATCTAACACCTGTATGTTTTCTGTAAGGCACATCACAGCCTTCCTATACTAAGGAACACTATATAGCACTTAAGAACTTTGCTTAGGGGCCATTTTAAACAACAAAATCCCCAATAAAAAGCACAGAAGTATCAAAAAAAGGCACTAAATAGACCATAAAAAGAACTCTTGTTTACAGTATGAAAGCTGAAACAAGATGGCAGAGCATCGCCTTGTTCAACTTCAGCTGGGAACATGTGCATTGGGTGACTCAAAATTTTTTGCTACACTGCATCTCTCTATGGATGACCACCAAAGTATCACGACTATTGATTATGGGGTTAAAAATAACCCCAAGTAGGCAAGTTCACAAATACAGAATCCATGATTATGAAAAATTATAAAATGTAATATTTACTATATTTCTTTCTGAATTAATTCTGATAACAAAACAGCAAACCCAATTACGACGTACCATATTTTTTTAAATTACCAAAGAATATATTAAAGAAAAAGATAATGAGATATGTTAAATTGGACAGGTTAATAAAGAAAGCTTGAAAAGGATATTTACTTTGTAGGACTAACCTTTTATAAGATCAGATAAGTTATTCTGTTCCACATTTTTCTTTGCATAGTTGAAGCACATATCATCTACTTCTGTTGCAAGGAAATACCAGCCATTTAAGGTACTTCCAAGTAAAGGATAGATACAGGATGCCCCTGTACCTAGTAAAATTAAAATTCAAAACTTGTTACATACATCTAAGGGAGAGGTGAGAATAATAAGCAAAAACACTGTTGTTCTCTTAGAATTCTAATAGCTGTAACAGTTTAAATCACAAGCTGGTACCTGATTATATACATAATGTAGCTACTGGGCTCTCTAGTTGTTTCATGTGTCAGTCTTACTTCATAATTATATTCTAATTTTCTAGAGAATAGAAATATTTCTGTCTTCTTCTTCATGTTTTATGTAAAGTCAAGTGTGCATGTCTGGTGATCAAGGAATACATGACTGATTAACTAAAAACCGTCAAAACCGTTTAATTTGTTTTATAAGTCTTCATTTTAAATCTCACACGAAGCTTGATTTTCTTAAAAGACATCAATGCTATGTGTTAAAACCCTACAGTGATATCTTAAAATAGATCAATTTACAGCCATTCTCCTAAAGCAGACTATAAAAGGTATAAAATTTTTATGGTATTATAAAAATATGAAAATCACAAACTTCCCACACAGCATAAAAAAGTACACTTTCTTCCAGTTACCCAAATATCAGGTACCTCCTAAGCTAATAAATGCAGGTAAAAGAACTGTCCTCCATCAAAAAAAATCAAGTTTCTCAATTTTTTTTTTTGGTGGTGGGGGGGGCCAAGGCAACCCTTGGTTGACCTCACAGATTGTAAGGACCTTCCTTGTCAGTTTACAATCTGATAAGGGGGTGAGGCAACTTTTGGTTGACCTCACAAATTGTAAGGACCTTCCTTGTCATCTTACAATCTTACTTTTATTTTTTATGCCTACAGCACCTGGTCTTCCTAGGTGGTCTCCCATCCAAGTACTAACCAGGCCCGACCCTGCTTAGCTTCCGAGATCAGACAGGATCAAGCCTGTTCAGAGTGGCATGGCCGTAGACTGTTTCTCAATTCTTAAGACCAAAAGATTTGCATTCTAACAATCCCAATCCCCTCAGAAAGCTAAATGACATTTTTAAATGGGTAATAATCCTTGTAATGATAAATAAAAATGGAAACTGTATAATCATAGAATTAGAGCAAACTAATGGAGTCTGGGGGAAGAATCTATATAAAACCCTAATTAGAATGATGTGATTTCAGCACCAGTGGCTCTTATGAAGAGCTAAAATCTATTAACCTCCTGTATCCTCAAGTGTTATTTTAAAGATTTGGAGCATAATTATAATAAATTACTACCAAATAGGCTCTCAAGCTTTTTAAGTTTTCTATAGCCCATCAGACAATCTTCTCCCATGAACATAAAAGGCAGAAGCTTTTGTTAAACCCCATTATTTTTTATAGTGCTTAGCTCTTATGGGGTATTTGGAATTTTGAATGTTGAAAGAATGATGTCATTATCAACATTCAAAAATTTATTTATTAGCTACCTGCTATATCCTAGAAACTTTACTAGGACTTGGGATATTACAGTAAGCAAAAAAGTAACAGGGTCTGCACTTTGCAGTCTAGTGGTAGACAAAGACATTAATCAGACAAGTGAATATACAGTTAAAACCTAAAAAAAAAAAAAGGCAATGAAGGAAGAAACGTGGTTTTCTAAAGCTCATAATTAAGAAACTTATAAGATTAGAGAAGGCTTTCCTGAGAAAAAAAAGGCTTGAGTTAACAAGTACAATATAAATAAGTATTAGTAAGGTGCAGGTGAGGAAGTTCTATGCAGAGCGAACAATATGTATGAAGGCCTGGGGTCGTGGTGCCTTAACAGAAGAACTATAGAAAAGTGCAAAAAAACCAAAAAACAAAAAACAAAGAAAAGAAGCACAAAGGACAAGGCTTAGCAAGGCCTAGAGAAGAGAGCAGGGATCAGATCAAGTCAGTTTTGGGTGTTTATCAGAGAAGCAACAGGAAGCATTAAGTGGTAAAGATATAATCAGATATGGGTTTAAACATACTTTCTGGAGAACAGAATGGAGAAGCAAAAGAGTGGTGAAAGTAGTTGAGAAGCTATGCAGTAGACCAAGAGAGATATGGTGACTTGGACTGGGATGGCAGCAGTGGAGATGAGAGTAGATGATTTAGAAAATAAGAGAAAAAATCGACATGAAATGGTAATAGACATTCTCATTGAGGATGGATAGAAGTGAATATCAAGGATGGCAGGATGGATTATGGTGGATTCACTGAATTAAGGAACAAAGGAAAAGGACCAAGATTAGGAAGAAAGAATATAAGTCTGGTTTTGGACAAAGTCTGAGATATTTTTGAGATATTCAAGTTTGTCATATATATGGGACTAGAGCTCAAGAAAAGTAATCTGAATTGGAGAAATATATAAAGTTTTATGTTATTTGCATGGAGGTAGAAAATAAAGTCACAGATTGGATGGAATTGCCTAGAGGTAAGGTGGTGAATAAGAAAAGGGCTAAAGACTGTGCTTTAAGAAGCTGTAATATCTAATGGCCAGACACAGGAAAGTGAGCCTGAAAGGGGGAGAATAATAACAAGAAATGAAAGAGGAAAACTGAAGGAGTCTGGTGTCATGGAAGCCAATGGAGGAGAGCACATAAAGGAGAAAGAAGGGGTCAATAAATGCTGCTGAAAAGGTCATGTATGATGAAGACTAAAAATGCATATGAAAATTTAAGTTAAACTTCACTACTATCTACAAAATGTGTTTCCTATTAACTAACTATACTATATTTATAAATAAAGTTGCAGAAGTTTTAATTCGATTTTTCTCATCAAGGACTGGTAAAGTCCACAGGATTAAAATAAAAAATTAAACCCTTTCAAATACAAACACTGGCTATGACAAACAAACACTTATAATTTGCAAAACATACCCTGGCTTCATTTCCTTCTATATATCTACTTACTCTCTTAAATAAAACTGAACAGTCTTCTCTATCGTAGAAATTTATAATTAAGAGAACATCTTACTTTACCTAACAGCTTTTATTCTTTTCATTTAATTTTGGATTAAATTATCTTCTACAAATAATCAACCAAGAGGTTCTGGAAAGTATTTAGTCACATATGATCTTTTATTAAATAGCCATCACAAAGTCCCAATATGAGACTATGTTACTAATAGCGAATAATTCAGAGTAAAAATAATACCCAATAGACGCAGATATCAACATGATAATCTGAAAAGCTGAGAACACAAAAGCCTCAATTTCATTCTGCCTCTCTTATCCCTTTGCTCCTTCTTTGGTGCTGACAGTCATTCTCATGAGAAAGCAATGACAGAAAAGCCCAGGTGAGGCAAATAACACTAAGATCTATAGCCAGGTCCTTTCATACAACAAATATCCAAAAGAGAAGTTTATAAAGAATTTGACCTTGCAAAATTTATGAAACTTATGGTTAGCCAAAAAATAATTTAAAACCATATACCTATGTCAATTCCTCTTCGAAGAGTAGTTTTGTCAGAGTCCTGATGACCAATCAGATCTTCCACCCAATGAATATAGTTGAGTCTCAAGGGAACTGTGGGAATTAGTCTCTCCAATGGAATATCAATAGAAAGTCCAAAATCTTCCTTTAGGAGAGTACAAGTCAGAGCTCTGACTGCTTCAGGGTCTTTAAAATTAAGACTGAGGAGTGAAGAAAAAGAAGTAAAAACAATTAGTAACATCTGCTATGCTGTACAAGCTTTACGGCAGTCAGACAATACCGAGCACCCACTGGAATTTCCTAGGAGATCACACAGAAATAGATATGTAGAGTATTCAGCACAGTGGGATATGGACAGGGAAGTTAAAACAGTCACAGCATATGAAAGGCAGTTATAAACTTCCACCAAAAGCATTGCATTTTCATAACATGAGGCAGAGGACAACAGTGCTTCTATTCCAGTCTCCTTACTTAGTTATGTGGCTTAGGACAAGATGAGTACTGTTTTCTCAGCTGTAAAATGGGATAACAGTACCTATATCATAGTGCTGCTGTGAGATAATCTGTGCAAAGTACTTAGAAATAATAATGGCCAAAACAATGTAATTATTTTAGAAATGCTGGCCATGTTTATATTATAATTTAAATGATTTGACATTAGCATTCTTTGAAAATCGAAATTAAGAAAGGAGGAGCCGGAGCGGGAGGGAGCAAAGCAGTGCCAGCAGCTAGGAAGATGCAGCACTGAGGCTTCCACCTCACTGCCCTTGTTACCCTGCTGGCTTCATTTCTGCAGTAGCCAAAAAGAAAGACAAAGTGAAGAAGAGTGGCATGGAGAGCCAGTGCACAGAGCAGACATGGGGGCCTGGTACCCCCAGCACCAAGGACTGTGGCACAGGTTTCTGTGAAGGTACCTTTGGGACTCATACTCAGAGCATCTGGTGCAGAGTGCTATGCAACTAGGAGTTTAGAGCTGACTGCAAATTCAAGTTTGAGAACTGGGGATCATGTGAAGGGGGCTCAGGCACCAAAGCCCACCAAGGCACCCTAAAGAAGGCACACTACAATGTCCAGTGCCAGGAGACCATGTGCACGACCAAGGCCTGTACCCCCAAGACCAAAGCCAAGGCCAAAGCCAAGAAAGGGAAGAGAAAGGACTAGTGGTTAGGCCTGAATGCCATAAAGCCCCTGGCCCATGCCCACCTTCTCACAGACCCAAGATGTAACTCCTAGTGCCTTTGTTACTCATCAGCTTTATCAATCTTGCCCTGCTCTTTCTTTTCCCTCCCCCACACCCACTCCCACCCCCTTCCCTAGTGTCCAAAGTCAGGAGAGACAAGGGATTCTGTGAAGCTTGAGCCTTCCCCCAAAGGTATTTGATTCCTGTGCCCTTTTTGTCCTTCCCCACAGTGATGTCATTACTAAGAAACAAATAAAACCATCATTTTTCCCAATAAGCTTTTTTTTATATTTAAAAAAACTTAAAAGTGGAAAGCAGAAAAAAAATGTTTAATAATGAAAATAGGGTATGATACTTAATACAACAATTACAGACATCAAGTATAAGATTTTAGCAGCTTTACTGAGGTGTCATTTACATACTACAAAATTCACCTAAAGCATACAATTCAACAGTTTTTAGTATATTCTTATAGTTGTGCAACCATCAGCACAATCCAATTTTAAAACATGTCCATCACCTCAAAAAAAAAAAAAAACCTGATGCTTATTTGTAAGTAATTCCTTGTTTAAACTTATCCCAGCTCTAGGCAACCACTAATATATCTTTTGTCTCCACAGATTTGCCTTTTGTGGACACTTCATATAAATGAAATCATAAAATATATGTTGTTTTTTTGGTCTGGATTCTTTCACTTGGCACAATGTTCATGAGGTTCATCTATGGTGTAGCATGTATCAGTATGTCATTCCTTTTTATGGCCAAGTAATATTCCATTGTATGGATAGGGCACTGTGATTTATTTGTTATATGGAAAACTACATTATGGTTTGCTTATCCATTCACCACCTGATAGATATTTGGACTGATTCTACTTTTTGGCTATTATGATAAATGCTGCTATAAATATTCACACAAAAATCTTCATAAGATTATGTTCTCATTTCTCTTGAGCAGATACCTATGAATGAATTATATGATACATTTAAGTTTAACTTTTTAAGAAACTTATGCCAATATAACTATTTTGATGCTAAAATCCTGCTAAAGTGGAAATCTTAAAAAAGAAAACCAACAGATTATATTTATAAATAGGGCAATAAAAAGAGAGCAGAAAGTCAGTAAATAGGACTGAACTGTGAAAGGTAAAACTAAGAGTTTTGAAACTGCTTAGACTCCTGGCCTAAAATTGTGTGGTCAGATGGCTGGCCATCCTCAGACAACTTCTAATATGCGCCATCTTCTTTTCTATTCCATTCTTGGTCATTAAATGACCAATCATTTTGAAAAACCCAATGCCCCAGTGCTTGAGCATCAAAATAAAAGAATGCTCTATCCACCTGGTTACCATGGAAATGTCAGGCAGGTACCATGGACTCAAGATCCTCCATCATCCATAGCAAAAAATGTTCTAGTATGAGAGTTCAAAAACCTGGATGCTTATCTTGGTTCTACAATCAACTAGCCTTGAATTCAAAGTTACTTCATTCTTAGGTCTCAGTTTCTCCAACTGTAAAATTAAGGGATTAGACACAAGAATCTAAGGGTCATTCTAGGTAAAATTTTATGGCTCTATGAAGAATATTATGAACTACTTCTACCATAGTCATATTTATAGAGCAAATTATAAAGACATGAAACAATCAAAACAGTTACTAAAGACAGATATAATAACCAAACAATAGTAAATATTTCAATAATCCTCCACTCTGGCCCCATAACAAATTCTTTATTCTTCTGCTACATTGTATTAAACACACAACAACACTACTGAATACATATTAAAGAACATACAACCAGTGGCTATCAGATGATATGACCTGCTTTTTTAAAAGCTATTTAGAAAAACACAACAGAACTTGTGAAAGGAGTGATGATGGGAGCAATTCAATTTCAGAAATATAGATCTGTTTGTCAAGCTACACAAAAATTGCATTCTATACTCAAATTTAACTGTTTCCTGTGACCTTTAAGAATGCTTCAGGGAATGCAAAAATAAAACAGAACAGACTCATAAATACAGAGAGAAGAATAATGGTTGCCAGATGGGAGCAGGGTTGGGGGCCTGGGTGAGGGGGGACAAAGGGCTTAAGAAGTACAAACTAGTAGTCACAAAATAGTCACAGGGATGTAGGGTATACTGAGGCAGAATGTAGTCAATAATATTGTAATAACTATGTATGATGCCAGGTGGGTACTAGACTTATTGAGGGGATCACTTTGAAAATTCTGTGTCTAACAATTACGCTATATACCTAAAACTAATGTATGTCTAACAACTACGCTGTATACCTGAAACTCATGTAAAAACTGAATATCAACAGTAACTAAAAAATAAAAATTAATTTAAAAAAGAGTAGTTCAGAGTACTAATTTATAGGGAAAAGTAGAAGAGATTAAGAACAAAACATTAATATAATCTACAGAAAACAAAAATAAAATAGTTATTGTGGAATCTCAAGAGATATACTAAGAGCCTAAAAGCCATGAAACACTCAAAGCAATGAGCATTCCTGGTAGTTCTAGATCTTGGTTTCCAAATACCACTCCCCACTAAAAGGAATTAGAGTTCTTTGGCTAACTGGCTGTTCCAGGTTTAGAGTAATCAAAATACAAGAGGAGTCTGGAATAATCTGTTGTATCAGAAAATAGAACATACTCAAAGAAAGATGAGGACAGTCAGAAGGATACAGACCAACTGGAAGGGGCACCCACAGGCCAAATCTGGGACAATGTGAATGGCTAGCAAAAGATGATAGCCCATAGAATAAAAGAAGTCCTTGAGTCCATACTTACATAGATTAATAAAATGCAGGAGAAAGGACACCTTCTACTCACAGTAGAATGGCAAAAAATGTAGAAGTAATAAAGGAAATAGAAAATTACATTTGGCAATTACCATGCTAGTAATTGTTTCAATTAAGAATCACCAATGGATGCTAAAAATAGTAGGTAAAAGTTTGATAAGAAACAGAATACTACATAATCTCAAAATGTTTCCCCACAAATTATCAATTATGAAGAAGAAAATATTAACTCTACAATGAAGAAATCTGATGGATACCAACTTAACCAAGTGATCAATGTTAAAGCACTAATCATGGGACAAACTGACATCATATGTTTCAATAATATATTGGAAAGGACAAGAGGACAGAGAAAATGAGACAAAAAAGCATGTAAAATGAAATGGAATTCAAGAGTGAAATGGTGGTAATGATTACACGATCTTATTAATATATTAAAAACCACTAAGTTATACAATTTAAAAGGAGAATTTTATAGTATCTGAACTATTCTTCAATAAATAAATAAAATGAAAATGAACACGAATTTTTAAAAATTAGAGAAAAAATAATATGGAGAGGCAGACAATGGAGACCCCTCATGCTCATAATTAGTGTTGCTAAATAAGAAAACCAAAAGAAAAAGTCAAACAAAGAAACATCGGTAGATATGATTCAAGGTAATTTTCCAAAAATATTCACTGTGTCTCTAGAAAAACTGATACAGAATTAGCAAAACCAACATATACCCTAGAAAAGTTACCAGACTTCAAAGATTAAGAGAAAAAATTCTTTAGACATTTAGGCAAAAAAAAATTATATCACTTATTGGGTGAAGAAGGGGTAGCAGAGTAAAGGAGGCTGGCTTTAGACTCCCACACAGTACTATTCAATAGCAGAAGACAAAAGAACACTGACCTCAAAGCCCTTTTGGAGGAAAAGAATGTTACTCAACAATTTTATACTTAGCCAAATTACACTTCAACTATAAAGACAATAAATAAACATTTTGAACATACAGAACTCAAGAAGCATAGTTCCCATGACTCCTTTGTGAAAAAAGTCCTAGTGGAAAAAGTTCAACCAATCAAGAGACAAATGAAGAAACTATGGCACAAGGACCAGCAGTGAGCACTGAAATCATTTTAACCAGAGAGCTAGGATTAAAACACCTGTGAACTGTGGCTACATAATAGAATGTAAATGTTTGTGAACCATGATAATGTACACATAATTAAAATTCAGGAGGGGAAATGGGAAAGGAAGTAGTTTAGTACATTATTTCCTCATCTTTATATATGGGGTCAAAAGATTTCTTCTAAAATTGATAAATTAAGTAGCAGAAATATAAGCATACATTTAAAAATATAAACACAAAAAATTTTTTAAAATGATATAATCAAATAAAATCATGTGGTAAAGGGAGATGTAAACTAGATCATACAGTGTAAAGGAAAAAAACCACAGCATAAAATAAATGTGAAATAAAAATATGTATATAGTACTCATATTATAAGACTCAGATTAAATAATAACCAAAACTAACTACAATAACTGTGCTATAAAAAACAATGACTAAAACAAAGTGATCCAAAGATTGAAAATTAAGGATTAAGCAAAAATATACCAGTCAACTTTAAGTAAAAAAGAAACACAGTCATGATCCTTACAATAAACCTTAAATGTGGGGGTAAAAGCATTAAATGAGATGAGGAAACTGCAAGAACAGTCAAAAATAAAAATGCTGGAGCAAAGTTAGGAGCATAATAACTCCAAAAGTAATTGACTTTACAATTAGGTGGGAATTGGTGATCTTTTAAAGACTAGTTTCTATAAAACAGTAGAAGTGGAAGTTTATTGTATAAATATATGCTAGCAATAAAAGGTCTCATTAAAATATATTAAGTTTTGGTGCTGGGAAAACTAAAAAGCCACCTGCAAAAGAATGAAACTAGACTGTTGTCTATCACCACACACCAAAAATTAATTCAAAATAGATTAAGGACCTAAATATATAAAACCTAAAACAATAAAATGCATAGAAGAAAACAGAGGAACTAAACTCAAGGACCTTGGACTCAAAGAGGATTTTATGAATTTGACCTCAAATGCAAGGGAAGTAAGAGAAAAATAAATGAATGGAACTACATCAAATTAAAAAGCTTCTGCACAGCAAAAGAAACCATCCATAAGGCAAAGAGACAACCATCTGAATGGGAAAATATATTTGCAAGCAATGCCTCGATATGGGCCTAATATCCAAAATATTCCAAGATCACATACAACTCAATAACAACAAAAAAACAAATGATCCAATCAAAAAATGGGCAGAGAACTTCAACAGACACTTCTCCCTAGGGGACATACAAATGGTTAACAAACATATGAAAAGATACTCAACACTGCTAGCTATTAGGGAAATGCAAATCAAAACCACAATGAGATACCATCTCAAAATGTTTAGAATAGCTATAATCAACAGGACAAGTAATAACAAATGTTGGAGAAGATGCAGAGAAAAAGGAACCCTTATACACTGCTGGTGGGACTGCAAATTGGTACGGCCACTATGGAAAACAGTATGGAGGTTCCTCAAAAAAACTAAGAATTGATCTACTATATGATCCAGCAATCCCTCTATTGGGTATTTACCCCAGAGTTGAAAATTCATATCTGAAAAGATATCTGTACACCGATGTTCACAGTATTATTAATGGTGGCCAGGATATGGAAGAATGAAACTAGAAGTGTCCTACGATAGATGACTAGATAAAGAAACTGTGGCACATATAACAATGGAATATTAGTCATAAAAGAGATGAAATACTGCCATTTGCTATAACATGGATGGATCTCCAGATAATCATGCTAAGCAAAATAAGCTAGACAGAAAAAATTGAAAATCACACGATATCACTTATATGTGGAATATAAAAGCAACAAATGAACAGGACAAACAAACAGAGACACATGGACAATAGACTAGTGGTTACCAGAGGGTAGGGGAGAAGGGGAAGTGAGAGGTAGATGGAGTAAAGGGGGTCAAAATGTGTTAACAGAAAGAAATCTAACTAACTATCTAACTATGGGAGGTGAACACACAATGTAAATAAATAAATAAATACACACACACACATATACTTATATATATACACACACACACACACACACACACATATATGTGTGTGTGTGTGTGTGTGTGTGTGTGTGTGTGTGTGTGTGTGTACACACACATGCCTTACTGTTAAAACGTACACCTGAAACCAGGTTTCGTTAACCAATGTCACCATTGGAAAAAAAAAAAGAATGTAGGCAACAACTACAGGAGTACTAGCAGAATCTGTGACTTTGTCACTGACAGAAAACATACATTTCCATGTCACATTAATTTGTAAGTGTGGATTATAATCACTGCTTCAAAATTTTGGCAGCAGTAGACCTACTGCTAGATCTTGTCATCTTGTGTTAATAAAGAAGCAAATGTATGTTTATATTATGATTTAATATATATGTATATATTAAGTTTACTTAAAGGTATTAAGTCTATTTCTAGACATCAGAAGTAGAAATATATTAATTTTGTCATTTGTGAGATAAAAAAGAATTAATCCATGGGCAAGTAACCATGAACCCATTTCTGCTTTGCTCAGTCTCGGAGCAATTGTCTCAATCAATTTTCACGTTAAAAACAAGACTCACACTACGTTTGCATTTCTTCCTCAATTGAAAGCAGTACAAACTCAGGTTCAACAAGATAAATGATGTACAGCAATAAAAAGGTATGAGATCTATAAAACTTTTATTTTTAATTCCAACAATATTGTATTTTTATTCTTGTGAAATCAGTCAAGTATGTAAAAAAGATGGGCCAACTCGATTTCTTCAATGACACAGCAATGAGAATCAATTTTCATATAAAGAAAGTTCACATCTGAGTACTATACTAAGGTATTCAAATAAATTCACATTGTTTATCCTATAATAGTAGCTCAAATTATTTCTAAATTTCATTGCTAAACACGCAAAAGAAATTCATTATAATATCTATGTTCATGGCCTTAAAATTTGAATTATTATATTAATAATTTTAATGGCATACTTAAATGTTTAAAAGTCTATGAAAAATCAGAAAGACCACATATTATGATTTCATTGATATAAAATGTCCAAAATATACAAAGATGTAGAGACAGAAAACAGATTAGTGGTTGCCAAGGGCTGAAGAGAAAAAGGAGCAGGAACTACTTAATGGGTATGGGGTTTCTTTTGAGGTGAGGAAAATGTTCTGGAATTAGATAATGATGATGCTTGCACAACCTTATGAATGTACAACTGAACTGTGTACTTTAAAATGGTGATTTATGGTATGTGAGTTATATCTCAATTTTTTAAAACGTCAAAGGGAAGAACCTAGTTGACAAAAAAGGATTAAATATTTAAGAGAAGGAATACTGGACCGTGTAAGGTTCCTGACATACGGGGAGGGTATGAGATCCAAAACACAGGTGGAGTAACTAATTGAATTAGAATAATAATAGTAATAATAATTAGCAATAATTGGTTCTGGAACAGAACCAAAAGCCAAAACCATGGACTTCTGCTGTATTTTCTACCAACTTATTAATAGCTTCATGAAACATTTGGTGCAAGAGAAACAGCAATATAATTTTTAAAAAAGCAATTAGAAAGTAATATACAAAAGCAAAGATCCTGGAACAGTGGAAACGACCATTACTGATAACCCTAAATTAGCCGAAGAACCCAATAACCTACTGGCAAAATAGCAAAAAACTATTTGGATCAATATATGAAATGCAGATCCCCTATGCTAGCTAAAGAACAAATGGCAAGAAAGAAAAACCTGGTCATCTAAACACCTCTTTACCCTTTCCTTTTTACTCAAGTACAGTTAAGAATATAGCAATTTTCTAGCAAAGCTCAGTGACCCTAAATTCAGTGGAACTTGAAAAATTCCAACAATAAGAGAAATAATTAAATGAATTTAAGTTTTGTATTATAAAAAAATTAGGAATGACCTAAAAGAAACAACAGGAAGTTGTCTAAATAAGTTATAATACATCCACACAAGAGACTCAGTCATTAAAAGGAATAAGACTAGGATGATACACATATTCATGTATGAAAAAGGTTCTGTGATATATTAAAAAGAAAAAAAGCCACAAATTTGAATAAAAGCATATATGTACATTATAATCACATTTTTTAAAAAATAAGAAAATAAAAAAGATCCTCTGTGTGTGTGTGTGTATACATACACATATACATACATAGAAAATGTCTAGAAGGGTAAGAACCACCTCACAATGTGGAAATGAGACTTTAATTCTCCTCATCATAATGCATTTTACATAATGTCACCTTCATAATAGTATATTATAATTATATAAAAAAGTCTTATATTATTGAGTGGGATAAAAATAAGTCATATGATTGTATCTGTATCAAAATTATAACCACAAAAAAATTATAAAGAACAAGGGCTTAGAAAGGAACACTAAGTAATTTGATCTTTTGGAGTGGAAGAACTGTGATTTTTTTTTTCTTTTATGTATGCAACATTACTATTATAAATGTACTTAGGAAGGATATAGTTCTGTAATTTTCCCATTAATGGCTCTATAAGATCTGTATAACAAAAAATAATTTCTTTTTCAAAAAAGGAAGATAGGTCCTTTGTTCCAGAGTACTTGTTTTCCTTGAAAGGGGAACAATTCTGCTGGAGACCAAATTGGGATGGTTCCCACGGTGACAGCAATCACCAAAAGATAGTACTGCTGCTTTAGCCTTAATTACATAGCTTCATAAAATATTTGGTGCAAGAGAAACAGTAATATAATTATTGTTTTCTTAGTGCCTTCAAACAGAGTTGTTTATAGAAGAAGTTCTGCTATTCAAAAAATATATAAATATATGTGTTCACTTTGATGACTTAGAGCATACAATTTATTAATAAAAAACTACATTTTAATCACCAAAAAGTACAAGACATCAAGCAGAGACTAATCCAATTGAAGAAAATAGGCTGAAAAATCAATGAAGAGTTGATCTTAGGCTGTTAGCAAAACAAGTATTCCTTTTCTTCTAAGAAAATACAGACACTAGTCTAAGAATGGGAAATCTTTTTGTAGGACAAAGTCTAGTCATCCGAATTTACTAGTTAAATATCTAGGTCACTTTAGCACCCTGAGACATTCAAAAATCTTGAACACAGGCAAGATCTTTTTTCACTCTTATTTCTGAGATCACAGGGAGGCACAGGAACTAAAATTAGCTCTCACGTGGAAATTAGCAATTTATTCCAT